>JACXGI010000470.1:0-136099 GCA_016801175.1 Esox masquinongy
AACAAAAGTGAGTACACCCCTAAGTGAAAATGTCCAAATTGGGCCCAATTAGCCATTTTCCCTCCCCGGTGTCATGTGACTCATTAGTGTTACAAGGTCTCAGGTGTGAATGGGGAGCAGGTGTGTTAAATTTGGTGTCATCGCTCTCACACTCCCTCATACTGGTCACTGGAAGTTCAACATGGCACCTCATGGCAAAAATCCCTGAGGATCTGAAAAAAAGAATTGTTGCTCTACATAAAGATGGCCTAGGCTATAAGAAGATTGCCAAGACCCTGAAACTGAGCTGCAGCACGGTGGCCAAGACCATACAGCGGTTTAACAGGACACGTTCCACTCAGAACAGGCCTCGCTATGGTCGACCTGTGAAGCTCTGGTCCACCTGTGAAGCTCTGGTGAACTCCATGCCCAAGAGGGTTAAGGCAGCGCTGGAAAATGATAGTGGCCACACAAAATATTGACACTTTGGGCCCAATTTGGACATTTTCACTTAGGGGTGTACTCACTTTTGTTACCAGCGGTTTAGACATGAATGGCTGTGTGTTGTATTATTTTGAGGGGACAGCAAATGTACACTGTTATATAAGCTGTACACTCACTACTTTACATTGTAGCAAAGTGTCATTTCTTCAGTGTTGTCACATGAAAAGACATACTCAAATATTTACAAAAAGGTGAGGGGTGTACTCACTTTTGTGAGATACTGTACATTTAACTTCCTCCATGTTGGTTGGTCTGATTCTGAAAGTACTTTCTATTGGAGCTGTTTTTGAAAATTTGGGAAAAAATCCTGTTGCTATGGTTACTCAAATTGCATTCTCAAGTTCGGTAGGAGATATTTGCGTTATTTTTTCTGATTTAAATAGTGTTTCATATATTCCACTACTTCTCAGCTAAGTTTTTGACTATCTTGTTGGGAAAGTGGGTTAAATGGCAGCTGTTTGGGAAATATTGCTAAAAAAACATGTTGCTATGGTTACTGCGGTTGCAATACCTCAGGTTTGTTAAGAGATATTTTCGTTTCAAATAGCTGAGAAGTAGGCAAATATGAAACACTAACTTTTTATCTCATTGGCAAAGTGGTCCAAATTGAAATTTTGTTAAATTCATTTCTTAAATTGCAGTAACTTTTGTTCTGAATTAATTTTTTTAAAAATTATTTCACATTAAAATTGCTGGATATGTGAGGACGCTCACACTCTTAAATTTTTCTCTAAGTAGTCTGGAAAGGTGTTAAAGTAAGTTGTATGCGACAACTGTGACTTTTCAAAAAGTCATTAGAATATTGCAGTGTAAACAATGGAAACTTCAGAATTTCGAAAGATATCCCATTCAAGTCAATGAAGTTTTAAAAGTTTAATAAAAGTTACATTTAAAAAATGATAAAAGATATCAAAAAAGTGTATACAAGCATTACATTATAATGAAATTACAGCTGTTTAATCATATTTCAATGATGAATTGGACTATGCTAAAAATCCACTCATCCATCTACTTACCAACAAGTTGCTCTTGATAAGAGCGTCTGTTAAATGACTTAAATACAAATGACATCATGGGAGATGTATATCTGTAAAATGTCTACAAGAGTGTGACAAATTTTGGCTGATGGGCAACAATAATTTCTTAAGATAGCTACATTTAAAATGCTGAGTGTGTGAGCTATGTTTGCAGTGCCATTGTTCTCAGCTCCATGGAAAAATGTTTGAAATTGCAGGAAATGAGCTTTAAAATGACAAATATCACTTCAGCTGCATGGACAAATGTGTTGAATTTCAAGAAATTGTCTTAAACATTATCAAGGTACAGAGGGGCCTCAGAAATTCTGTGGGGTGATGGGCTGTTTAGGTAACTGTCAAACAAACATAAGACAATTAGATGCTTAGGGCATGTTTATATTAACATTTTCAGAGATATATCGAAGATCACTCTAGACCAGGGTTTACATCAGCTGGCAAATGCCGGCATCAGGTGTAGTTGTCCGGCAGATGAAATTATCAACAGCCAAAATGTCCGGTGGGTAATATGCCAAATGAATAAATAAAAAGATTAATAGCATATTAAATCACCTAATATTGTGTGACCTACATGATCTGTTGCCAAGAAAACAGCGAGACTCCGCTCACTCAATCTTACAGTAAAACATTACTGAGTGTTTGGTCATGTGACTAAGCATAGCGCCAGATTCAAAAGCCGCACACTCCCACAGCAGCTCCAGCATACGACTCCAAAATTTTGAAGGTGAAGCAGACATCCCCAGGCCGGATTGAAAAAAAAGCGATGGTGCAACTGAGGCCAGCAAGACCACAGAAAAGTGTAGTTATTTGAAATAGCCTAGTTATTTGAAACAGCCTTCCTTACAAAACATGTTTCAACATATAATACGCAATGGGACAACATACACCTATCAGCCATAACATTAATACCACTGACAGGTGAAGAGAATAACACTGATAATCTCATTATCATGGCCCCTGTTAGTGGGTGGGATATATTAGGCAGCAAGTGAACATTCTGTCCTCAAACTTGATGTGTTAGAAGCAGGAAAAATGGGCAAGCGTAAGGATCTGAGCGACTTTGACAAGGGCCAAATTGTGATGGCTAGACGACTGGGTCAGAGCTTGGGGTGTGCCCGGTCTGCAGCGGCCAGTACCTATCAAAAGTGGTCCAAGAAAGAAAAAGCGGAGAACCGGCGACAGGGTCACGGGCGGCCAAGGCTCACTGATGCACTTGGGGAGCGAAGACTGGCCCGTGTGGACCGATCCAACAAACGAGCAACTTCAGCTCAAATTGCTGAAAAAGTTAATGTTGGTACTGATATAAAGGTGTCAGAACACACAGTCCATCGCAGATTGTTGCGTATGGGGCTGCGTAGCCGCAGACCAGTCAGGGTGCCCATGCTGACCCCCGTCCACTGCCGAAAGCGCCTGCAATTGGCACGTGAGCATCAGAACTGGACCGCGGAGCAATGAAAGAAGTTGTCCTGGTCTGATGAATCACGTTTTCTTTCACATCACGTGGATGGCCGGGTGCGTGTGCGTCGCTTACCTGGAGAACATATGGCACCAGGATGCACTATGGGAAGAAGGCAAGCCGGTGGAGGCAGTGTGATGCTTGGGGCAATGTTCTGCTGGGAAAACTTGGGTCCTGCCATTCATCTGGATGTTACTCTGACACGTCCTACCTACCTGAGCATTGTTGCAGACCATGTGCACCCTTTCATGACAACGGTATTCCCTGATAGCATTGGCCTCCTTCAGCAGGATAATGCGCCCTTGCCACAAAGCAAAAATGGTTCAGGAATGGTTTGAGGAACACAACGAGTTCAAGGTGTTGACTTGGCCTCCAAATTCCCCTGATCCCTATCCAATCGACCATCTGTGGGATGTGCTGGACAAACAAGTCCGATCCATGGAGGCCCCACCTCGCAACTTACAGGACTTAAAGGATCTGCTGCTAACATCTTGGTGCCAGATACCACAGCACACCTTCAGACGTCTAGTGTAGTCCATGCCTCGACGGGACAGGGCTGTTTTGGCGACAAAAGGGGGACCTACATAATATTAGGCAGGTGGTCATAATGTTATGGCTGATCGGTGTATATTTATATTCATACATTTTAATGCGCATTGTCTAATTAGGAAATATGGTTGAAAATGACAAAATTCGACTTGACAATATTAGTCAAAATATTTTACACATGCTTGATTGTTTTTTCCTTTGGTCGCTCAGATGCGACAAACGAGCGACTGAAACACATTTGTCTAATAAATAATAATGTTGTGAAATTAGGCTACATTATGGTTCATTGCAAAACAATTCTCAACTAGATTTAAACATACTGAAATTTAGAAGCAAACAAGTTTCAGTAAATGATCTGACATCCTATGAAAACGGATATAATTCGCACAGTAGGCAAATTATTTGTTGGGACATTTCTAACATTGGTTTCAGAATCCCTTATTCAGTTTGGAAACAAGATTTTGGAATCAAAATACTGTGCAAAAAGTATTTTGCAGATAAAGTAACTTGCAGATATTGATAGTTCCAGATGCCACCTTCAAAGGTAGCATACACCACATTTCTATAGAGCCACCCTGGGGTTTTGCAAGTGTGAAGACAGTTCTGTCTGAACCGTATGGAGTGTGCAGTGCACATGCAAATCACTTCATTTTCACGCAGTTAACAGCCACAATCCTGAGGGGTACATCTCGAACATGCCAGTGTAAATTCAAACTCGATGAATATGACTAAGCAAACTAAGATAACCATGTAGCTTTTTATTCTCTCTTGAAATGTTAATGAACTCTTAGAGCAGGTGAAAGAAGCGGTTATAAAAGTGGCGACCTCATCATTGCAGGGTCACTGTAAAAACTGTGAAGCAGATGTGAAAATACAGCATGGCTTCATCACTGTATTTCTACTCCACACTGCATCCACACACCATCGTACAGGCAGAAAGACAAACAATGCCTTCTCAATACCAACTCTTTAGTTTGCACTTAACATTTCTGAGGCAAAGAGAGCAGGTTTATATTCGTCTTGTTGACCATGAACAAAAATACGTTTTGCATTTCTTTCAGACTTAAAACAATAGTTTAAAAATGAAAATGTCTAGCTGACTGCAGAAAGCCCAGAGATTCTGTCTGCTGCTACTGTGGGCAAATTAGCCTAAGCAGTCAAAACATCAGAGGCTAAAATCGCTTTTGCCCCTAAAGTAAGGTGAGACCCAAATATGACCTACGGAATACTGATCCCAATGGAATATTGAACCCTAAGGAATAATGAACCCTACAGAACACTGAACACTACTGCCTTGAATGACAGTCCACTTCAGTCTCAGGATAGATTATATATGAACACAGTCTGTTTAAAGTCTGTTTAAACTCTCCGATAAAAAATGTACTGTCAGACGTTCATATTCTGTTAACTCATACACAAATACATTTGTTGATTAGTCCTATTTGGCCAATTCATAAATTAAAAAAAAAATTCTAAAAAAGCTATATACACACATTACATATGCACTACCCTGTTTCCAAAAATGTTGGGACGTTGCATAAAACGCAAATAAAAACAATTCAATGATGTGCAAATCATTTATCCCTATGTTTAATTGAAAATAGTACAAAGACAACATATCAAATATTGAAACTGAGAAATGTTATTGTTTTTGAAAAATACATCCAAATACGTCCATTTTGAATTTGATGCCAACAACATGTTTCAAAAAAGTTGGCATGTTTACATGGTGTTGCATCACTTCTTTTAACAACACTAAGTGTTTGGGAACTGAGGAGACCAATTGCTGTAGTTTTGAAAGTGAAATGTATTCCCATTCTTGTTTGATATAGGATTTCAGCTGCTCAACATTTTAGCACCCGGACTCTTACTACAGAGCCATGCTGTTGTAATACGTGCAGAATGTGGTTTGCCAGTGTCTTGAAATAAGCAAGGCCTTCCCTGTAAAAGACATGGCCTTAATGGCAGCATATGTTCCTCCAAAACCTGTATATATTGTTTAGCATTTATGGTGCCTTCCCAGATGTGCAAGTCACCCATGCCAAGTGCACTAATGCACCTCCAAACCATGTGGACTGATAACAAGCCGGACAGTCCCACTCTTTAGCCCGGAGGACGCGGCGTCCATGATTCCCAAAAATAATCTCAAATTTTGATTTGTCAGAGCACAGGACAGTTTTCCCCCGGATTCTCTGAATATTTTAATGATAGTGTACCGTAGATGATGAGATCACCAAACTCTTTGCAGTTATATGTTGTGATACGTTATTCTTGAATTGTGGCTATTTGCCTGTGCAGTTTTTCTCAGAGAGGTGAACCCCACCCCTTCCTCACTTCTGACAGATCAATCCTCTCTCGAATGATCTTTTATTACCCAATCATGTTACTGACTGTTGTCAATTAACCTATTTAGTTGGTTTAGTTTTGCCAATGTCCCAGCATTTTTGATATGTGTTGCTGGCATCAAATTCAAAGTGGGCATATATTTTAAGGAACAATTACATTTCGCAGTTTCAACATTTGATATGTTGTCTTTGTACTATTTTTTTTATTGAATATAGGGTTTAAATGACTTGCACATCATTGAATTCTGTCTGTTTTTACATTTTACACAGCGTACCAACTTTTTTGGAAACGTGGGTTGTACATTTATATTTTTTAAACCCCCCTAAACATTAAATTTCATGACTGCCATATAGAATAATGTCATACTCCTAAGAAGGAATAGCTTGCCAGTCAACGTTCTAGAGCAGTTCTGACGTTTTCAAAACAACTACATTTTTTCTACAAACCACACACTCTCTCACTGCCCGTCAAGCAGCAGTGTGGGAAAATGTGTGTGTGAGTTTGCTTGCCCAGCAAGCTTTCACAACTTGATATTAGCATCTGATGTTTATCTACAAGTGAATGGGTGAAAGAGAGATAATGGTTGGTTTTTGATGCAAACATCTAAGAGTGTTAAGTTGGGTATTGTTATCTACACAGTAACTGGCTGCGCATCACCAGCAGCAGCACTATTCAAACAGAAAAAATTTAACTGTAATAAATTTGTCATGAAAAGTATGTTTTACCTTAGCACTGGCCCTGCATTTTCATGCATTACAATGATATTTTAATCGTTTAGCATGCTCTTAAGAGAGATTTTATGGGCAATTTGGAATCATTTGGAGATTGGATCTAACAACCTTTCCTTACCTGTCAGATTATCTAATTACTAGACTAACACATTCTTGAGCACTTTTAGAGTCTGTTTTGAAAATGTAAACGTACTAACAGAAAGATATCGTAGTGTGTCTGTATAAAGGTTTTAAAAATGCTCTCAAATTGAATGCTGAAAAGAACAAACGACACTGAGTCAACTACAATTTGTTTTAGGCTGTGACAGCCCTGATAGCCAGTAGTCACTGACGAAATGATACATAATGTTATCACATAATATTATGTTTGTGATAAAATTATCACTAGAGTTCGGCAGATTAAATCGGCCTGGCCAATAAATTAGGGATGATTTGAGTTTTTTTTTTTTTAAACACGAAGACAGAGCATGACACCACTTGTCATGTGTTGCAGCATCAAAAGAACCTTGTTGCTGCAGAGAAGCTAGGTTAGGTTGCTAGCAAGGGTGAAATGTATCTTTCAGAAAACAATCAAGCATCACATTATCACTAGTTAGCTACACATGCTGTAGTTGGTCCATCTATGGACATATGTCGTGTCAAAACAGGTACAATAAGGCAATATGGCATTTGAATGCTGAAACCCGCTCAACACTGCTTGGAGTTTTAATGGCATTGTTAGTAAGTTTCATTAAGCCTTATCTATTGTAAGCCAGTAGCAACCCACATGATGAAATATGAAAATGATCAAAGATACTCTCCAGCCTTTCGGCACAAAAAAATTGGTCATTAATTGGTCAATTATCAAGATGGGTAACTTATTATTTCTGAAACACCAACTAAATGTTTTTGGCACAAATAGCACTATTACTTGAGGTCCAAGCCCTTTCTTTTGCATTTTGTTTTGCATAATTTAAACCAAACTGAAGAAATGTCATTATTTACTTGAGACTAAATCCATTTTATTTATATACTGTATTAAGAAATTACATCAAAAGTGTTCATTTTTCATTCATAATTATTGTTTGTGTTATTTTTTTTTTTAAAACAAATATAAATTGGTTGATTAATCAATAACAGATTTTTTGGCCTCCAAAAATCGGCATCAGCATCGAAAAATCATAATCGGTCAACCTTTAATTATCACATAATTCAACAAGGTCTAACAATAGAATTAAAGTAAATAGCCACTGGCTACCTCTCAAGAGTATTGAAAAAAAAAAACAATGAGATTCAAATGTCCAAGTCATGACTGATCTAGAAGACATTCAATGACTCTGCAGGTGTGACACAGAGTGGACAATAGCCAATTGTTTATGCTTGCCCATGTTGTTTCCTCTCAAAAGTTCAATGGCAATGACCAGCTAGAGGTGTGTGTGTGTGTGTGTGTGGAGACTTAATGTGAACTAATATCATCTTAAGAAATGCAAGCCCTGGCTACCTGTTGTTACTATAGGCCTGGTTACTACTAAACCTAAATAAGCCAGCATTCCTTATTTCTAGTGCCTTGTCTGGACAAAAATCACAGATGAGGTTAAAGTGGAAAAGAACACGTTCCCTTTGATGTCAAACTACATCCAAGGCCCCATGAACATGTCAACCTCAATGCGGAAATTATTTTTTCTGTATAAACTGCTCATTTGGGCTCCCCGCCTTTTGAGTTCAGCTCAGTCATTCGCCTGTGCATGTTACTACAGAGGTCACTCTTTCGCTCTGCTTCCCTCCCTCTCTTTCTGTCCCAATGTTTGTGTTTATAGGGAGAAAATGGCAGTGGCATATAATCAGAGACTGTGTGAACCCCTAGGGCTGGAAACATCTAGATCACACTAGAGAAGAAACACCCAAAATAGACCCTCTGTCCCTAAGGGCTTTCTCTGTCACCCTGCTTTATCATTATAACTTCAGGCCCATCGTGACTGGAAAACAGGATACCTATTTGAATGAAATGACATAGTTTGCCCCTAAACTCTGATCTAAGGTTCTTCTTTATAGGTTTCCCAAAAAGGTTTAAATTATTAGATTACAGGATGGCTGGCTGATCTAAGATCTGCGCTTATCACTAATATCTACTCACAGATTTTAATAGGAAGAAACAAGTCTAAGGTGTTGAGTCTCAGTAATCTAGGACTGCTTTGAGAGTCTGCAGCTGATTACAATCCTTTTTCCTTCTAACTGTACAGATTTGAAAGTGCAGATTTGGTAAAAGAAAATAATAATATGCATCTTATAAAAACGACTCTGCTTCAGTCACATCCATGCAACACTGCAGACATGTAACATATTAGGATAGGAAGTAGTGAAGTATGAGACCCAGCCAGCTGTGCCAAGGCCATCTGACTGGGACTTTCCCCCTTTTGGCCTGGCCTGAGAATCCAAGAACTGACAAATGCCCCTCAGCATTCCTACCTAGACTAGTGAGGGGAAGCCATATCTAAATATAACAATCGCGAACACAATGCATGCCGGGGAGAGTAGGAGCGTACCCTTTCCCAGAGTGGCAGTGGGTTTTGGAGCGGGAGGTGGAAAGAATGCAAAGGAAGAGTATTTATAAACAGAAACGAACTGATAAAGACATGTGGGATCCACTCTCTCAAGAGAATGAAATCATAAGTGGATCTAATAATAAGCGTGGGGAAGAAATAGCCCATTTCTCATAGACATTTAAAATGAGTCGTGAGTGATTTGTGGACCGTTTGAATCAGTAGGAACTACAGGAATCAGATGCACGCTGACTAATAGTCTAAAAATGAATCCAAAAATAATCCCAAAATTAAAAATGCAAACTATGCCATTGACAGGACAAGACACAAACAAAACCACAACAACTCTGATTCTATGTTTCGAAATGGGTTAGGCATGGTCAATCTCCCAAGATCCAGCTTATGCTTGACCTATATATTCCTCTTAATGTTCCCTGGATCTTTGCAGGGATCAAGAAGCGTCCTCCTTCCATATCACATGGGAAGTAATAAAATCTGTCATAACAGTTTGTTTCTAGAAATTGCTACTCATTCCAGTTAAACAATTTCAGTGAATGCATCACCTTGACATTAACACTGCCTATAATCTAGATTTCTAAACTCACTGGGGAAATGCTACCTGAAATTCACTAGAAATTATACGGTGTTTCTGTGCCATTACTCAGCCTAATTGAAAATGGCTGTGTTCTTTGAGCAGCCAAAGGGTTAATGAGTTCAATAATAAAAAAAAGGCCATGTCAGCTTCCTGAGTACAATAAGATGCCTTATTGACAAAGACAAGAGCAAACATAGAATACACTATAGTGATAGACAAGGAAGATGTCTAGGAGAAAATTCTGATATCGTTGATATCGTCACTTTCTCAAAACGTACTTACTTGGTTTTACCCAGCTTCATGTCACATTCTGCCTTGCAACATTTGGTTACAACAATCCACATATTACAAAAGCTTGTAGAGTTTCAATAGACCGACAGACCATATATGGCTAAACATCCAGATGATAAACATAACCAATACCTCTGGGTTGTTTACACAAGAACACAATAGCCCATTCTTTCTTAACTTTCAGAAGAAAAAAAATTACTTTCTTGCAAAGACAATTAATTTTAGAAGCACCTGCAGGATGGCCTTGAATTTGATAATAGTCAAAAGTCACTGTCCACTTGAGCTAACAACAAACTAGGTTAAATTACTAGGCCAGAGTAGAAACACTTAACAATAAAATATGAATTATCACAGTTACACAGGAATATTTTTATACAGTATGTTGAGCATGACAAATAATTGTTGTGGATTGATAAGTCTTTTATTTAGATAATTATAACCTGCAGCTGCTCTAAGCCTTTATAACATTCAATTGTGTTCAACATTTTTAAATGACCCATGACCTTCGCTCCCAACACAGCCAACCATTACTTTCACGGGTTACAGTCACACAAACAACATTAAAAACTATAGAAAATGAATAACTTCGATTCACTGGTTTCTGCCCAAATAAAAGCAATGCATTGGTCGTCTATGCAGACAAACATACAGAGCAATCCTATGAGGTGGTAAACTCATGGTAATTACTTTCCCAGGAGTTATTAGATCAGGCATCAGTCTGCAAAAATTGGCCGCAAAGTTTACTGTCCTCTACCAACTATGCATGCATGATAATGCCACTCCCTGTCAGCATCGGAGGGGTATTAACTTATTGTTTTGGGGCAAATTTAAGCCCTGCACGCTTTGCATAAGCAAATTGTGTTTCCCTGAGGAATCCCTACACAAATCTACATTACAACCTTCCTGAAATCTGAATGCAAATCAATGACAGTTCTCAAGAGTACCAGAGTGACATGAAATATAGCATAATATTATCGCAATTTTTGTTTTGCAGTCATTTTCTCTACCTGCACCATAACCGTTTTTAGTCATGGAACCATTTACTTTTCAGCACTTATTTTCATGACTGATATATTATTGCTTTTTCTTGTCCCTCTGCAATAGACATGACAAGTGATACCAAATTACAATGAAATTTGTATTGAGAGGTCCCTGGCAATTCTCAGCCCAGCTAGCCCCTTGCTAACTGAAGATTTTGCAGCATAGTTCAGTGTGCCAATGTAGTGTTTAACTGCTGCACATCAAGTAAACAGCCTATAGGCTGTTTACTTTTCCTATAGAATTAACTGTAGCACTGTCCCTGAAATGTATCTAACCATTTTGGCCATTTGGGTGAATCACAAAGCCTTTTTCACAACAAGCCCTATTTATGGTTATTTCTAGGGCTTTAACAGTACATGTATTTGTAACCATACCATACCGGGCCTCTTTAGGATTAGCACATGAACCCAAAGAAATACATAATAATAATAATAATAATAATAATAATAATAATAATATCTAGCAATGCTGTGTTGACTGCCTCTTAAATAAATCTGATCGACCTGGAAACATTTTTTGGGCTATTCTGTTTTTGTGAGCATTTGCGTGTCATAACCAAAATTATAATTGTTGGGATTTTTCAAACTGTTCTTTTGTGAGGGGTACTTGGAGAAACTTACTTCTGTACAATGGCAAGTGGTGGTACTTTAAGATTAGCAGCATTTTGACTTTCCAGTAGACAGCAATGGTGATGAACAAGAGTTGTTCATAAAACAAAAGTAGCCTACACTGATGCAAACACCTTGAACATATTAATACATCTACGCTGACATTAAACTAGTATCAATATTGCAGGAGCAACACAGAAAAGTCAAGAGACATCACCATTTACCACACTCGCTACTACCTTCATACAAGAGCTATAGGTGTGTTAATAACCGCTAATGTGCCCGTACTCAGCGGGTGAGAATGCAGGGTTTCAGCACCTTCTAAAAGGTGCTCGAGCCACTCTTGCAGCTATTTCAGCAAAAAGGTATGAACAAGCGAAAGCTCAAGAAAACAATGAATTGCCCAATAAACAACAAAAAGAATTTACTTTTTAAAAATGCGATGAGTAGTAATTACTGTTCTCATTTAAGAAAAAATTAAGTTTTGGTATTCTTGACTGAGCTCTCATCAGGCATTATGGATCATATTATTCCTGGGTTAGAGTTGCATCTTTTGTAAAAAAAAAAAAAAAAAAAGATAAAAAAAAATAGAAAACACTAATCTTCTTTAATTGTTGACTATACATTTTTGCACTGTAGGGAAATCGTACCAAACCATGACCCTGAACCCACAATACGTATGGTATCGTGGATTAGGCATACCGTTACGCCCCTAGAACTTATTACCCTAGAGTAAATACTCAGTCAGCTTGTCTACATTTGGAACTGAACGTGACACATTTCTCTGTGGAAGCCAGACATTCAAATCTGTGACGAAAAATAACACTTGGGTGGTAGGTGACAAAATGAACAATGAACACCAGTCAGAAGATTTCATGCACGCACACACACATACATACATACACACATACGCACCGCTGCCCCAGACAGTTTATATTAGCCCGGTCTATAGCCCCTTCTCTGTAACCAGATGAATTAATACCCCAGGGAGAGGCCTCTAGCCTAGCTGAAGGTCCACACATGGCATGAAATTCGGTATGGTTAGAGCCTACTTCTGGAGACGCATCATTAGTGCTGAGTGTTTTCGTTTTTTGGGGGGTGGGCTTATGGACAGGAAGCTAGCTCTAACCATACAATTCTAATAACATGACAGATCTATACATTTGCTAAATTACTTCCATCACAATAACAAAAGATAAGCATTATTACAATATAAGTGCAGCTTCATAATTTCTAGGTTTACGATCTAATGTAGTATGTTTACTTTTTGGGAACTCAAGGACGGTTAAATTCTAGTTGATTCAGCCCATCTCACCCCCACCATCTTTGTCAAATGCTAAAGGAAGTAAGCGAAAAAACACTGTTTCCTGTGCTGGTCCCCAACTCAGGTTAAACAGAATGAAAACAAGCGGTATGGCCAGTTATAGCACATATACTCCGTTACACAGTAACAATAACCAGTCAGACAACGTAAGATCACACGCTAACACACGCCTATATTTAGCGAAGCATACGAGTCGTTCAGAGATCAGAATTTGAGAAGAAACTACACTAGCCAAAATGTAAACCATTAAATAAATCCTAATGTTACCCCAAAGTCATACCCTGTACCATCAAATTGCAGCCTGGTACTGTACCTTACTTGAGAGTTCTGATCATAGTCGGTCATTCAGGAGGACACACCTTGTAAAAATGAACCTTTATTGATTCAGTAGTAAATAATAAGTAATTACTACAGACAGAGCCTAACTATCATCAGTGTTGAAATTTTAAATCCCAAACGTGTTGATTAGAGGCAATAGCCACATCACACAAAGAATCTCCTTTGAATGAAGACACAATTACAAAATACTCAACTCGTAAAACTGACGGTGTAGTTCATTTCCCCCTATCCAGCGGTTTGCTTACAGTGTCTTATAGTCCTTGAGGCAATTCAAGCCCATCAGAACAAGAGACCCACCGAACCTCAGCATCTGAATAAACACCTCGCTTTTCCTTGTTCTTATGTATAAACTGTGGCATGTGGCTAGCCATGAAAAGCTACAGTAACTAGCTATTTAGACTGCTTTATTAACGGCACTAATCAATATCAATCAATATTTTCAATCCGAACATTCATATCGTCACCAGTCAAAAAAGCCAGGACACAAGTCTACTACTGGCGTTTGCTCTAAAAGCAGAATGCTACAGTCAGTAGTACTCACAGCATTGTAGTTAGCTAGCTAATCTAGCTAACGTTGGTTCCAGCTAACACACTCACAAATAACGTACCTTTTAGGTTAAATCTCCTGCGCTGTCAAGGCAGTACGAGAATCCTCCGTTCTCATTCTTTATTGCTCATGAACTGTTGAGCCGAGACACCAACCAAACAACTGCGATTGTTTGCTGACTCTGCCACTCCAAACAACCCATGCATGCTACACTCCCTTAGCCTCACCCCTGAGAGATCAGATGCCACAGCACGACCTTGCAGCTGTCTGGATGCGAGACATGTATTCATTCCGCATTTTGTCGCAAAAGGTTTTTAAACGGAAGTAAATGGAAAGACAAGCGAGGGACCTGATTTAATTTGTCCAATAGAAACCTTCGTGTTAGTTTGCCAAACATTTTTTAACTTTTAGACAATACACCAGGGGTTGTATTCATTTCCTGACACAAGATGTGTTGCTGACAAACATTTTTATGAAAAATAAAAATACGCACACTGCCTCGCACACTGCTGATGCTTTAAAGTGTTATGAAAAAGGTGCCACGTTTCGGTCAAAAACCTTCGACAAATACGAATAGGTCCCTAACAGTTTTGTTCAGTTTGTCAAATCAGAGAGTTACCTACCCGAATTTGTCCACCGTAACATCTGTTTGACGAAACACTGCGAAACTAAAACGTTTTGTTTAGCGGAGTGAATACATCTCATGGGTGTCAGTGTGGTGCACGTGATAAAAATAGATCACTCATGCGTGTAACAATATATTTTAGAAAAGTGTAAAATAAATAGTTGGTCTTCTAAACGTTTTGGTATTTTAAGTTACTTCCCACGGTAACAGTGTCTCAGGTGAATATAATATGTTGGACAAGATACGTTATGTCTTAGGTGGTAAATGCTGGACACGTGATATATGTGAAGGGAATAGGGTCATATATACTACGAAGTTACAAAATATCAAAGCATGATTCATTAAGTCTTAATCGAGAACAAACTACAATGCGTGGTTTATGAACGCTGTCATTTGAATAAATGCAAATGCAGAAAACTAAACCTTGTGCAACAACGTCTAGTCTTACAACGCCCTCTACTGGGAAATGGTTGCCTACACACTGCTATAAGAAGTAAAGCGACAAGCCGGGCCTTACAAACAGAAGAGAATACTCGTTTTGCCTTCACCAGACCATGCAAGGGTTTTGCTCAGAACTACTGGGTAAAAATACTTCCCAACCAAATAACAATGCAAAGTTACCTAGAGACTCCTCTACTGGTATATACAGTTGTATGCAAAAGTTTGGCCACCCCTTGACAAAACATACAGCTCTGGAAAAAATTAAGAGACCACTCCTAACTGTTCTTATATCAACATCTCTGCATATATGGCAGCCATTCCATTCCAGTGTCTGTTAAATTCCAACACAGGCACACCTCATTTTACTTAATGAGGTACTGATTAGGTGATTACCTGAACCAAATCTAATTTAATGAGTAAAAGTATAAAAACCACTGCTGTGGTCATCACTATCCTCTTGCAATAGGACCAGCTGGATGGCAAAAACTGTGCAAGTAGTACCTCAAAGGTAATTTGAATTAAAAAAAAATAGCTATTCAGCATGACAAAAGAGTTGAAAAGAAAAGCTTTGAGTGAGGAAAAGAAGGGTTCGATTCTGGCTTTACTGGCAGAGGGATACAGTGAGCGTCAGGTTGCTTCCATCCTGAAAATTTCAAAAATGGCGGTTCATAAGAACAAGGTCAAGCAACAGACATTGGGGACAACAACCCTACCGACTGGCAGAGGGCGAAAACGACTGTCCGCTGACCAAGATGACCGTCAACTCATTCGAATGTTACTCAACAACCGTAGGATGACATCAAGTGACTTACAAAAAGAATGGCAAACAGCAGCTGGGGTGAAGTGCACGGCGAGGTTGGTTCAAAACAGGCTCCTAGGGGCAGGGCTGAAGTTGTGCAAAGCTAGAAAAAAGTCCTTCATTAATGAGAAGCAAAGAAGAGCCAGGCTGAAGTTTACAAAATACCATAAGGATTGGACCATAGAGGAATGTAGTACGGTCATCTTCTCTGACGAGTCAAATTTTCAGCTTTGCCCGACACCTTGTTGTCTAATAGTTAGACGGAGACCTGGAGAGGCCTACAAGCCACAGAGTCTCGCACCCACTGTGAAATTTGGTGGAGGATCAGTGATGATCTGGGGATGCTTCAGCAAGGCTGGAATTGGGCAGATTTGTCTTTGTGAAGGACGCATGAATCAAGCCACGTACAAGGTTATCGTGGAAGAATACCTGCTTCCTTCTGCTCTGACAATGTTCTCCAAATCTGAGAATTGTTTCTTCCAGCAGGACAATGCTCCATGCCACACACCCAAGTCAATCAAGGTGTGGTTGGAGGACATCCAGATCAAGACCCTGTCATGGCCAGCCCAATCTCCAGACCTTAACCCCATTGAAAACCTCTGGAATTTGATCAAGAGGAAGATGGATGGTCACAAGCCATCAAACAAAGCCGAGCTACTTGAATTTTTGTGCCAGGAGTGGCATAAAGTCACCAAACAGCAATGTGACAGACTGGTGGAGAGCATGCCAACACGCATGAAAGCTGTGATAAAAAATCAGGGTTATTCCACCAAATATTGATTTCTGAACTCTTCTAAGTTACTCTTCTAAATACTAAGTTAAAACATTAGTATTTTGTTGTTGAAAAATGAATATGAATTTTTCTTTGCATTATTTGAGGTCTGAAAGCAATGCATATTTTTTGGTTATTTTGACCAGTTGTTTTCTACAAATAAATATTGTAAATGACAATATTTTTATTTGGAATTTGAGTGTAATGTTGTCTGTAGTTTATAGAATAAAACAAAAATGTTCATTTTACTCAAACACATACCTATGAATAGTAAAACCAGAGAAACTGATAATTTTGCAGTGGTCTCTTAATTTTTTCCAGAGCTGTATAAGGTCCCACAGTTGACAATGCATGTCAGAGCAAAAGCCAAACCATGAGGTCGAAGTACTTGTCTGTAGGGTTCCGAGACAGAATTGTGTGGAGGGACAGATCGGTGGACGGGTACAAAAAAATATCTGCAGCATTGGTCCCCAAGGACACAAAAACCTCCATCAATGTTAGGGTTAGGTACAGAGCTCCAGAATTCCTGTGTGGAGATGCAAGAACCTTAAAAATTACATTTACATTAAGTAATTTAGCAAATACTTGGTTTTATCCAAAGCGACTTACAAGTGATGCTGTGAACAATCTTACACAACAACAAACTTCTACATCTACAACACCTACAAAATAACTCTATACAGCAATAATAATAACAATATATATAAATATATATATATATATATATATATATAATATATATATATATATAATATATATTATTGGCTCACATTCATGGAAATATTGAATATAAATAAAATGTATATATTATAGAGTATTAAATACATTTACATTAAATAGATCTAATATCAAACACATTTTGGTAGTTAGAGGCTATAAAGGTATACCTATACAGGTATACTGTAGGTATATAGGTATAGGTTGTGGAGGTGTATCCGGGGAGCCCTGGTATGGATTGAGGCGGAGCCTAGGGGCCCTGGTATGGTATGTTATATATGGGCAGGTTCCAACCCTGGAACATTCCTGAACATGCTAGTCTTCTTTTTTGGGGTTGTTGTTGTGTCGAAAATTTAGTAATATTGACATTTTGTTTAAGAACAGTTTGCAAGCGCTTTTTCAGCAGAGATTGTTTAATCTTGTTTATCTGAAAGATATCAGTTTCTATGTGTGGATGGCATATCCTCTGATAAATCAAAGGTATGTTTTGGTGTTCCTCAGGGATCGGTTTTGGGCCCATTATATTTCTCACTATATGTGTTGCCTCTGGGTGAAATCATCTGGAATCAATTTTCACTGTTATGCTGATGAAACAGTTGTATATTTCAATGAAACATGGAGAAGCCCCAAAATTAGCTACTTTGGAAGCATGAGTTTCAGATATTAGGAAGTGGATGACAGAGAACTTCTTGCTTTTAAACTCAAGATAAACAGAAATGCTCGTTTTAGGACCCAAGAAACAAAGAGTTTTGTTGGCAGATCTCACTGTGAACCTCGACGGCTGTATGATCATATCCCAAAAAATTGTAAGATACCTCAGCGTTACCCTCGACCCTGACCTCTCCTTTGTTGAACATATAAAATATATCTCAAGAGTTGTTTATTTCCATCTTCGGAACATTGCAAAAAATAGAAACTTTTTATCAAAAACTGATGCAGATAAACAAATCCATGTTTTTGTTACTTCTAGATTAGATTACTTCAATGCTCTTTTATCCAGTTATCCTGATAAATCAATAAATAAACTTCAATTAGTGCTGAACACGGCTGCTAGAATCCTAACTAGAACTAAAAAATGTCAACACATTACTCCAGTACTAGCCTCTTTACACTGGCTGCCTGTTAGGGTTAGGGCTGATTTTAAGGTTTTATTCTTAACCTATAAAGCATTACATGGACTTGCTCCTACTTAATGATCCAGCCATACATACCTACATGCAACCTTAGATCGCAAGATGGAGACCTTCTAACTCTACCTAGAATTTCTAAACAAACAGCCGGAGGCAGGGCTTTCTCTCATAGAGCTCCACTACTGTGGAATGATCTGCTAATTATGGTTAGAAATGCAGACTTGGTGCAAACTCTCAAGTGTCTACTAAAGACTCATCTCTTCAGCATGGTCTATGAGTAAGTGTAGTCTGGCCCAGGGGTGTGAAGGTTACCGGAAAGACGTGATACTGTCTACCCTAGCTGTCTTGCCATGTGGGCTCTCATTGCCACTGGGATGCCCTCCCTCCAATGCCATTCGGGGGCGGAGTCACTGGCTTGTTGTTGGCTCCCAGTTGCGCCCATCATGCAACTTGGGTTGAACTCTGCTGGCAATACTCTGCCCTCATTTCAGGGTGGTTGCGGTTGGTGGGTGTCCCTTTGGTTGATGCTTGGCAATGTGGGTGGATTGACTTCCTGCCTGTTGGGCCCTGTCCGGGGCCTCCCCTGGATAGGGCCACAGTGTCACTGCACCCCCCCGTCTCAGCCCCAAAGTTTTACGCTGCTATATTATTGTGCCGAGGGAGTAGGGTCAGTTCTCCTTCTCCACTCAGTTCTCCTTCTCCACTGTAAATCCTTGTAGATCTAAGGAATGCACTTTCTAAATTTCCCCTGTCTCTTGCCCTGTTTAAACTAAGGAGGACATGAGGTCTTGGCCCAAACCTCTGGAGTACCAGGCTTGAAAGACTCATTGCTGTCCCTGTCCAAAGTCCACCTGGTTGTGTTGCACATCAAGACTATACCAGACGATTCCAGGTGCCACTCTGCTGACCCCCCCGGGTTGTTCCTGTCCTTGTTCATCTGGTCATGCTTCTGACCTGGACTAGGTTTAATAGACTCTGGACTCAGCCTACATTTAATTATTATAACTTGTACTCTTAATGTTCACTCGGCACAGCCAGAAGAGATCTGGTCACCACTCTGAGCCTGGTTCCTCTCTAAGTTTCATCCTAAATTCCGGCCTTCTTAGGGAGTTTTTCCTAGCCACTGAAATTCAACACTGTTGTTGTTTGGTCCTTGGGGTTTCAGGCTGGGTGTTTTGTAAAAGCACTTTGTGACAACTGCTGATGTAAAAAGGGCTTTATAAATAAATTTGATTGTCACAACTGTGATCTGATTAAAATACACAAATGACAATTCATCTGGAAAGTGATAGGCCACCCTATCAGCAAATCAGGACTTTTATTAGAAACAATGCAGTTGCTTCATCCATTTCTGGTCTGAAATACTAAAAAAATCCATAAATTATTGAATAATATACATAACTTATTAATACCAGCTATGTTAAAAATATTTTTGTCTTCTGTTATAATATTTTTGAATTTGTTTTAGAAAAATTGCACAACATGTTTGTTTTACAGGCCTAACCAGGAGTTCCTTAACATGCTTGCTCTATGACAATTTCGAACCAAAGTAAGACTTGCTACATGCAGGTGATTTGTCATATAGATTCATTTTACTGATAACATTTGCCTAGGAACTCAGTTGGTAAAGGCAAGATTTGAAAGGGAATTCATTTAGCACTCATATAGTTGTCACTAACAAATACAGATGTATGGTAATTCTTTAATTCACTTAAAAAGGCAAGGCTCACTTGAAAATATGCACATAAGATCTATTTCTTTTGACAATGTGGTTGGAAAGTATCAATGATATACTTAGAACTTTGTAAATATGAATTTCTGGTAGTTTTGATGATTGTTAGGAAACATTTTTTGGGGGAGTTTCAGAGTGGTCTGACTCGGGCCCTGTGTTGGTTGTATTTTGGAACGAACTGATTTTTACAATGTTAGTTTGACAAGATTTTGTACAATGGGGGTATTTCAGAAAGCAGGGTTAACATACTCTGAGTTGAAACCACATCTCTGGGTTGACTGACTCTGAGTTGATGGTTTCAGAAAAGGTGGTAACACCTAGTTCAGTCAACTTTGAGTTAAGTTAACCCTGAGTAAAGCACATGCACAAGGAGATAAAAAGCCCTCATCAATGGAACGCAGATAACGTGATTCATCATGGCAACTGGAGACAAAGGTCTCGGACCCTGTACCTCTCCCCAGTGGAGTTAGATAGATTAATGAATGCACATGCAGAATATGAGTATATATTCAAGAAAAAAGCAATACAGTAGCAGCAGCAAAAGAACTTGAGCTAGCGTGGCAGAAAATTGCTGACCGAGACAATGCGTGAGTATTAATTGAAAAAACAAGAAAAGTCACATCTCGAGTGTTCCACTCATTAAACATTTATATCATGTGTGTGTGTGGGTGTAATATCAAGTTGAGAGTTTATTTATCAAATGCACCGAATAACACAGTGACATTCTGAACAGTGACATTCTTGTGACATGGCACACATCTCTGTAGTAAGAATTAAAAAATATATAAAGCAAAAATATAGCAATAATATACATAAAAATGTAAACAGCAATTTTAAAGAGATTAGGATGGGAAATATGAACAATATGGGTAGAAGTATTGAATATTATAAATACAATATGTTTGTAATATGCCTATGAATGGTACATACAAAAGAATATTCATTAAATGTACATAGAAAAACATCAGAGCATTTGGAATGTTCATGTGTGATCAGCATGATCATAAATCATTGTTGCTGGTTGAGGAGCCTGAGGGAACAAACTGTGAGTCTGGAAGTGTGTGCTCCGATGCTCCGGTAGTGTCAACCAGATGGCAGCAGTGGTGTGAATAGACCATAGCCTGTGTGGCTGTAGTCTTTGATGATGTTCCGTGCATTCCTAAGGCATCAAGTATGGTAGATGCCTTACACGGTGGGGAGATGGCAGCTGATGACACACTCCGCAGACTTCACCACCCTCTGGAGGGACTTGCGATCGGAGCAGCTGCCGTACCAGGCAGAAATGCAGCCTGAGAGGATGCTCTCAATGGTGCACCTGTAGAAGTTGGTGAGAGTTTTTACAGATATGCCAAACTTCTTGAGTCTCCTCAGGAAGTATAGTTGCTTTTTGGCTGTTTTCACAGCCGAGTTTACTTGCCTGGACCAAGTGAGGTCAACTGTTTAATGCAGGTGCAGCCCAACAGTCACAAAATGTACTTGGCAGCAACTGAAGATGAAATAAAGAAATATACTTCAAACAGAAAAAGTATAATATCAGTACAAGCAATTGTGATGCTGTTTAGCCTCCCCTACCTAATTAAACACCTTTCAGTGGCTACATTCAACATACATTTAAGTAGTAAATGACATTTTCTATGCAAAAAATAAGTACAAATCTCAAAAAAGTACAATTCTTTGTTGGCATATCTGCACATTAATGCTGTGGAAAGACTTCCTATTCACATAATCTCCTTCATTTATTGAAGGAGCTGTGATAGGAATATGAGTGCCATCTGCAGCCAATCACCCCTGGAAACCCTAAAATATTAACTGATTAGTGCTTCAAGTCTCAAAGCTTCATACTAAATAAACTGATTACTGCTTTGACTGATACCTGTAATTCTGTGGAATTCTTTTTTGATGAGTCTTGTGGGTGTGTGACTTGGGAACATTACAAAAGTGTACAGAAAACGTTTCAGTGCAAGAGTCACATCTCTGACAGCCTGACAGATAGTTGCCTTGGAAATATGCTCAGCATCACCAATGTTATACAGAAAACTGCAACACAAAGAATTTGTTCCGAACTGAAAGCATGTCCACGATGTTTCATAGGAACGATATGAGGGCTCAGAAAAATGTTCAGATAAATCAAGCCTGATCCACAAGGGATCCACAGCATTGCACGCCGAGGTAGAATCCGTGCCCCCTCCGTTTTGTTTTCCCCTTAAACACTGCAAATGGTATATGAACTAGATATGCACCCGACTGATAAAAAATGCTGGAGCCGATCCTGAGATAAATGATTGATTGTGCAGAAAAACGGTAACACTCAAACAGATAATCATCCGGGAATTATAAAACATCCAAGCGGGTTCTGATCACCATCTCCTAATGGTGATTTTTGCAGAGTATTTGTGCTTCAATATGAACAGGCTCTTCGAGAAAAGGACACGCCATGTCTGACACATTCAGATGGCAGGTTTCAGTTAAGGAGTAGGACCATATCAGGGTTAGTTGAATAAAACCTGCTAGTGAGCAGGTTAACTTCACAGAGTATGTTGCCGTAGTTACTGACTTAGAGAAATGCTGAACTGGCTCTTTGAAACTGTAACCCAGAGTTTCCATCAACTCTGAGTAAACTAACTCTAAGTTTTCACTAAACCCGCTTTCTGAAATACCCCCTTTATGTACCCAGCACCCAACATCAGTAACCCAGCCATGTTCATAGATAACCACCCATCTGAAACTCTCAACATCTGCAATGCAGCAATTGGATCATCAAAATAACCCAGTGTACTATGGACAATTGAAAAACTAAAGCATACTTAAATATCGTTTTGAAATGCTATACCATCAGACAATATTAATCTCTAGTGCATAAAGGTAGAGTGGCTTGCTCATTACAACATTATGCCACTGCAAGAGAGGCACAAGAGCAGGGGAAACTTGTTTATTACAGGAATTATGAGGATAGAGCAGTTTATTGTTTTGACACATTGATGACAAAAGTGGAAGATTTGGGTGAGGTAACTCTATTTGTAGCCTACTATTTATGTATAGGCACCTTTTCCATTTTAGACTATTTATGTATAGGCACCTTTTCCATTTTCCATTTTAGATGTATTTTTTACCATTGAAAAAAATTCCAGCCCATCTGGCTTTTGCCAGAATGGCCAGATGGCCTGTCTGCCCATGAGCTACGTCAAACCGAGGAGGTATCTGCAGTCAGTTGAAGTTGTACTCTCATTCATATGGCGCCTTACAACGGTTATAATTTGTCTAGTGGTAGACAAAGCCTTTAGACACGTTCAAAGAAACTAATCTTTTACAGTTTCGCGTTGCAAAACTACTAGTTTGGAGAAAGGGCTGGTGAGTGAAATCATACTTTGTATTAGTTTTTGTATGTTTGTTTGAAAACAGGAGTTTTCGAGGTATGGCTGCAGGTTGAAACATCTAACCCAGGAAAAGCTGACAGTACAGTGAAATCTATGACGTTAATATTTTTTTGTTCAGTTTTCAGATGAAGACCGATGGCATGCATGATGATAATCTGTTTAAATTCAAGATGAGCCGATGAAAGTGTTTATGAAACGGAAGTGTTTATAAAACAAGTTTACACGATAATCTCTTTTTTATCATTTGCTTGCTGATAATTGGTATTTGTACTGTACCATAGCCTATTGGCACTTGATAGACTAATTTTGTTATAAAGAATGTGTTGAATATTTTAATGTGAATACAGTACACTTTACATGGTACAGTACAATTTACGTGGTATTTTGACAGCACGAGGACACGACCTTGCATAATGAAGTCAACAGGTAGCATTATCAGTCAATCTCTGAACTGTTGTTGGGCAGGAGTCCAAACAGAGGTTAGTCCCTGACCATCAGTCTCACTGGTAAAAACTGTACCATTGCCTTTGTTTACAGTTTGAGTTGCAAGCCTATTGTCTAAAGGTAGGTCTGTATGTCAAATGTGGTTCACCTTTCCTGGTGACACCTGTCGGCTGTGACCTCCACAGAGAAAGGTCATGGAGAGGTGTATCTTTTGAGGGTCTTATGCAAGGAAATGAAGCCATTATAACCTAACTAGGCACTTGTCATGCATTAGACAGTGCTTTAGATTAACTCACTTCATAACTTCTTCCATTGACTAAACTGAATTTAGGTTGCCTCTGAAAAGCTGACCCCATTATAAGTACTTCGTGACCTGTAATTTAAACGCAGAGAAAAAACACGCATTTTTCATATAAGGTAGCTAAGATAGCCTACTAAATAATACTTGCATAAAGTTAATGAAAACGAAATAACTAGTAAAATATGATCATTCTACTTTCGTTTCAGTTTGAACAAAGCAAGATTGCGGTTGGTTTGATCAATGGGGTTTGACCCAGTTATTCATTTAAAATTGTTTTGTGATATAGGCCTTATATTATTTTACGATCTTGTTGTTTTTTTTTTACACATTTAGCTAACTAAACATACTGTAGTCTGTTATCAAAATATGAATAGGGATACATTTTGCAAGTTTATTCGTTGGTCGTATGCCTAAAATCCAAGTGCTACAACACTGCGACCTTTCCCCCAGTTTCCACTGGCACCGTCATGTGATCACGGGAACCTAACTGGGGGAAGGGAAAGTGGCTGGTGAAACACAGCTGAATGAAAACAGCACAGCGTCGCTGTTGGCTGCCGCAGGTATTCAAAAATATGTCATTCTGGCGACTTTCATTCTAGCTTGGTTTTTCGCGCTCTAAAACCGCTAGAAAATACATTGATCTTTTAATTTTGTGGGGCAAGGTTGGAGAATTTTTATTGCGAGAAATACGATCTAGCACAGAATGCATCATCATCCGCTGTCTTGACAAGAATCATTCTGGTCCCAACTCTCGGAAGAGCGAGAGACTTCTGCCGGCAGTTGCCATAGTTACCTGGGAGCGTGACTGACCGATAGCCCATTTTCATGTTGAGTGTCACTAAAAGTGAACGTGGAAGTTACTGAATTCTCCTAAAATAATCTGACTAGCACCATGAGTTTTCATTTTTGCCTCATTAATGACTGACATTGTAATCAAAAGGGATAACATTGGCTACACAGCTGCACGTGAATACTACTATACCTACTTCTAATGGGTGTCTTGTAATAGGGATGTTTTGGCTGATTTTACTCTCATGACGTGGATTTTAAACTTAATTTTTAATTTAGAAAGCTTTTCATCCAACTGTGTTGTTTTAATTTTACATAGGATGGTCCTGCACTATACTTCATACATATTTTAAATAATTTACGTAAAATTAAGGTTAAATCCATATTGTGTATTATTAACAAAATCACAGGGCCATGTGACTTGGTCCACATAATTTGAAGTCAGGAATGTTAGCTTGTGAGAAAGAAGTACTTCTTTCTGCTAAAAATATAATTTGTCCATTGTAAGATGTGGCATACACTTGCACAACCAGTTCAGAAATGGACAGTTTAGGGAAGTGTTAACTCTTACTTTAATTCTAAAACTAAACATCCTTAGCAAACAGGCACTTATCAATAGATAGTAGTACTATCAATAAACCTTTAACCAACTATCTTCATAACATCTAGGGAATTCTCTCAAAATAAAGTGTGTAAACAGCTTCTCTTAACTGTGCAGCTTGTAAGGTGTTGTGAATGAGACCAGTTGTTATAGTAACACAAAACATTAATTTTTCAGTTTGAAACACCCCATGGTTTATCTGTCAGGCTTGATAAGACAACTTCTCATGGCCTCTCGAGTTGCACTGTTGCAGTCCAGTCTGGGTTAGAGCCCTGGTTGTGTCACAAAGTTTTGGCCAGGAATCCCATAAGGGTGGTGCATATTGGGTCAGCACTATCTGTTTTTGGGGGAGGAAGTGCCGGCACAAATGTCAGTGTTAGGCTACGCTCTAGTGACTCCCTGTGGCTGGTTGGGTTCCTGTCAGCTAAGTAATGTGGTTAGTCGGAGGAATGTTAACCTCCTCGTGCATTGGGCCAGTTAACTGGCAGTGTGACGAAGAAGAGTTGTTTGGTGGGGTAAATATCTGAGGAACATTGCCTTGACTTTACCCATGATTGTGTTAGAAACGTTTATGACAAACACCTTGAGACCAGTGGTCTCAGGCAGCACCTCCTAGGCAAATCCATTGATTTTTCAGTCCCGGACAGCATCTCTGAACTTTGGTTCAGGAGCCTGCCAATCTATGGAAAATGCACCAATGTCATTGAATGTTCAACATGACCATGTTGACTGAATGAAAGAATGTGCTGTGTGGCACAGCTGTGATAGTACCTAATCACAGCTAATCAATAAATATCTGGGTCATGATAATTCTATAAGGAAATGTGAAAAGAAATTCCATAGTATATCTTACATTTAGCTATCATACTGCAAATTAACTGGCACGCCTAGTTTTATGTCCTCATAATCATGTCATCGTGTAGGCTTATGAGTTGGTTTCTATGGCCTCAGGTGTATTCATAGAATACTTTATAAAATTAGATAGTGTTCTGTCTTTCAAATGAGTTGTGCCTTTAGGTCTCTGATTTCTGTCACTTGTGGGTCTGTGTCACTGAAGACCCAGGCCTACAGGGAATTTGTTTTTTTGATGATCCTTTAGGGTTTATTCAAAATGGTTCTGTGGGGATCCTTTAAGTTCAAGGAACAATTTTTAAAAAGTGTATTTCAGATAACAAACTTTTTAATGGTTGCTCAAAGAACTATTTGAAGAACATTATCCCCTCCAAAGTCAACCCCAAAATGTTATATAGAAGGTCAATTACTGCCTTATAGTTTACGTATCCTTGCCATAATTGACAGAGAGTGAGAGAGAGAGACCTGAAATTATAGTGTAGCATAGCCAGCAACATGCCATGGAAATAGCTTGTCACTGTTTAATCCAACAAGCATAGCCTACCTCCATTCAGTGGTCTTTGGGCTTACTTTCTTGGTAATTGGTCTGATTTGTTTAGTAGGAGAGTTTGGCTGAGTAGTAAAGGATTGTGAGTAAGTGCCAATGCATTTTCAATGGTCTGGGTTTTTTGAACTACTGAATTAGATAGTCCAGACTTATCTGGCAGTGTTGTCTTGAGAGAAAAGCTGAGTGTTGTTTAATACACCAAATGGAGCTCTTATATTTTTGTCTCATTTGGCATTCAGCATTTTTTATTTACGAGGTCTATATCCTACAACTAATGGACAATATGGAGACATAAAATGGATACAACATATAAATTGATGAGAAACTGACCTCAAGACTTCATCATGTTCTTAATGTAGTAACTAAGGTCTTGTAAAAGAGGTATTCTTGTCAATGGGAATTCCTGGTTAAATAAATGTAGATGAAACAAAACCCTTTTTGTCTTCCTTAGTGACCCTGTGCAGCAACTGCAGCCACCATGGCAGAAGCTCACCAGGCTGTGGCCTTCCAGTTTACCGTCGGGCCCGATGGCATCGACATGCAGCTATGCCATGAGGCCCTGCGCCAGATCTACCTATCGGGCAAGCACTCCTGGAAGAAGAGGTTCATACGATTCAAGGTGAGAGGGTACATGTCACTATTATAGTAGTTTACTATAATCCTGTCTACAAATGATCTCCCCGTGATGGGATATTTTCATGGTATTGACTGTGGCGTTCAATGTGCCGTGTTGGTTTAAGTAATATATATATATTGCTTTGCTGCATGACCATATCTTTACATTAGTTGCTCAAGTATTTTTAGGGAATGGATAAGCTGAAATGTGCAGCTCGTCCTGCTACATCCAATTTACCCAAAAGTTGTGCTAATCGGAATAGATCTTTTGTGAATAATTAGTCAGACGATCAGAATTGGGCTCACGGGTGGGTGGGGTCAATTTTAATTAGCCAGTCAATCCAGGAAGAAAACTGACACTATACATTTTATATTTTTTCAGAGATCTCTCATTAACACTAGAACTGCCAGGCCTTTTTGACCCCCAGTACCCGCCAGAGGCAACCGCTGTTTGGCGGCATTAGCATACGAATCGTCCCTATTAGCATGGACATTCTCCTCCGCAACATCACCATCCAGCCAGAGCATCAGTTCATCTACTGTGTTGTTATCAAACTAAATAGAATAGTCTAAAAAAATTGTTTGTTTTAAATGGTTAATGAATTTGAAAAATACAAGAATGTGTTTGTATTGAAGGTCTCATCATACAAAAAAAACGATTAAAAAGAATACATAGAAAAAGATGAGGTCCGAAATGAATAGGCTGTGAACGGCGTGTCTTTGCAGGTCTCTCCCGCGGGTTGTAGTGGGGCTATCGAGTTGATTTCAACACCAAAGAATAGCTCTAGTCTCCTAAATTTCTAGCATATAAGATCTTTCTATAGGTGACATGAATAGTTATCGAAAAAACCAAGAGGAGTTATTAGAAAAAGACGAGATATCGTTGGAATTTCGTTTTGTGAATAATTATTTAGCCTAATACATTTGTAGAATATTAATCTTAAGTAAAATTAGCAGAGAAAATTCAAAGAGAGGCGATTTAGAGAGAGGCGATTTAGTTTCTCTTTCCCTCCTAAAATAATGTAGATTTACATTTTTGATTTACATTTGATGAATTAGCCTACACAATAAGCTGAATCTCCTATTGAAAAATGGTAACCCATGTGATATGTAGCCTATATCATTTGTATTATGTTTCAATAATAGCCTAATTAAGTTTTCATTCATCTGGGAATATCGCGCATTCATCCATCGATGTCATGCATTCAGTGAGGGGTGATTAGCGCCTGGGTACCATTTGGGTACCAGTGGCGTGGGCTGTTGGCGGATTAAGTCGGAAAACAAGGTAAAAAAGCAGGTAAATCTTTTTCTGTTTGTCAGTTTAGAATTCCGACAACGGAACAATGTAATATACCCCTATTTAGGAAAAGTCATGGAAGGAGGAGGGTGTAGCTTTCAAAATGGCAGTTTTATTTTAATTACAAACTCAAACGCCAATTGGCATAGGCATTTGACGGTTCTAGTGTTAAACTCAAAGGAGAAGATGTTATTCAAATATTGTTGAATGTTTTAATGTTAAAGTAAATTCACTTCTTGAATGGACTGCCTTGACCCTAACTCTGGTCAAGTTACAACTGAACCCATATGACCCAAACAAAAGCCAACGTTTGTGTCACCGACGCTATTAGTTTTATCTTATCGGTTTATGAAGCACACTGAGTTATTGTAGGCCTGCTACCCATAAATAGCAGCTAACAAACCTGTCTGTGTAATGACGAGTGTGAGTCTGAATTCAGCTAACGTGGCACATTTGTATCTAGATTCGTGCCAGATGTTTGTGCCAACCTGCATGAAAACATCCATAAAACTGGACTACATGCAGCACAAGCTGATCTGGGATCAGGTTATTTTTCACCAGGATATGATGAAAAGAATGGATATTCAATGGACATAATACCCTCGGCATTTAAATAATGCAAATGATACATTTTGCCAATCAAATTGGATATTGCATAGTAATGATAGACAACCCTGTTTCCAAAAAAGTTAGGACACGTAAGTTGGGACGCGATGCGTAAATGTAAATAGAAAGAGAATGCAATGATGTGCAAATCATTTAAACCCTATATTCAATAGAAAATACTACAAAGACAACATATTAAATGGTGAAACTGAGACATTTAATTGTTTCTTGAAAATTATATGCTCACTTTGAATTTGATGCCAGCAACGTTTCAAAAAAGATGGGACAGATGCAACAAAAGACTCTCCCCCAAGACACACTCCTCTCACCACAAACACAAATACTATCTTCTTTCCACACGCATATTCCTCCCCCAATCTCTCCTCCCTCCCTCCAAATACACTCTCTGTCTTCTCGTTTTACACACTAATATCTCAACAAGCAATCACAAGCACAGTCTCCTGTCACTTAACATACAGACATTCCTCTTTTCCTCCACACGAACCACGCGCCTCCCCCACAAACAATATGTCTTGTATCTCTACACACAACAAAGACATTCTCCATTCTATACACACATCGTTTCTGCAAGGTTTTCAGGGGTTTTAATTTGATTTCGTCGTCTCTGGTTGGAAATCCTGACTGTGAGCAGCTTTGGGCATTTTTAATTTACATAAAATGTTTCTCTAGTGAGAGCATGTAGTGAGATGCTTCCTGTGCCCCGCTTGGCCCTCTGAAATGCTGCTTGCAGCTTTAATTATTATTATTATACTTCCACCGGTCCATTTTCAGAAGCCCATAGCTTGGTCCCCTCTGGCTCGCTTTTCATAAGTCTTTGCACACTTGCAGACAGATGAGGCCTGATGAGGCTCAGCCATTATTGAACCTGTACACCATACGGTGGCACTGTAGCACACAGTCGAAAATGAACATAGAGTCATGCAACCAAGTTCCACATATGCCCCTCTCTGGAGTTCATAAAATCTGCCATCTTAGATTTTCCACCATTTTCACTCCAAAACGACATCTCCGAGACCGTTGAACGGATTGGCATGCCATTTGTTATGAAGGATCTATGGACCACGACCTTTAAAAGTTCTATAAAGAAAGTTGAGCTAAGTGGCTAATGCTATATGGCTAATGCAAGGTATCTTACGCAATGTCACTCATGCAAGCTAGCTAACGCAAGTTGGCTAACGTCTTTGACACTTTGCACCTATACACATTATAATGGCTTTTTAGCAGCTATACATGTCACAGATGTTCACCAATATTCTGCCATATAAGTTAGACACATGAAATTTGCTGTAGAAGTTAATCAGTTTGATTAGAAGTTTCCACTTTCTCCACCCCCTCCCCCGGACACACACTCCCGAGATTTTTTCTCTTTCCACACTCACATAAAAACACATATTCTTGTCAATTGAAACACCAATACACCACCGCATACGCAACCCCACATACCACACACAATCCTCTCCACATACAAACAGATCTGAAAATTACTGGAGATGTCAATCAGTTCATGGTGTGTCTTAAACCAGGCCTGGCGCTAGAACAAACATGTTGGAAGGGCATTTCATTTTCATGGACGGATACGTTTTTCCTACTTAACAAAACAGAATAGTAACTTTAGCATGAGGGACAGAAAGCAAATAATTTTAGCACGCATGGCTTACTGAGGCTATATAATGGCAAATATACACAGCGGTCAATCAAATTTGAAAGCTTTTAGTAACTGCAGGAGTTACACATTCTTTGTATCTTAGTGATCATATTACTTAATAAAGCACATCTTCGATCGCATTTGCAGATGAAGGCTCTTTTTCCTGACCCTCCCAAACACATTCTCCTCTCTCGCGACACACTCTCCTCTCCACACTATTACACAAAAATTATTTACGCTCCTCTCTCTCCACAAACACAAATTCTGTTTTCTCTCCACACATATATTCCTCCACCACTATCCTCTCACACCCTCCTTGTACAGTCTCTTCTCGCTTTACACACTAATATCTCAACAAATAATCGCACGCATATTTTCCACTCACTTAACATACAGACATTCTTCTTTTTCTCCACGCGAACCACAATCCTCCCCCACATACACTATGTCCTGTATCTCTGAACACAACAAAGGCATTGTCCACTCCATAGACACACGGCCTCTTCAATGTTTTAGGGGTTTTGTTTTAATTTCCTGTTCTTTGGTTGGGCAGCCTGACTATTAGCATCTTTGGGTATTTTATATTTACATTAATTTGATCTCTAGTGAAAGCATGTAGGGAGATGCTTCCTGTGCCCCACTTGGCCCCCTGAAATACTGCTTGCACCTTTAAGTATTATTATTTTTCTTTTGGCAAAAATTTTTAATTTTTGCAAATTCCTGTGAGATAAAATGTCATGAATGTGCCCAAATGTATATGGTAGTAAAGGGCCAAGAGCCTCAACTTCTGATGTAGTGGCATGCAAGTCGGCCTCATGGTGGTGCTGTCACAAGCCTTTAAAGTCGCACTTTTTGCAAGCCCCCCCTTGTGACCTAGAGTCTTGAAAATGTGTATATAGGTCTGTCTGGATGCTGTTGACCAATTAACCTGTACAGGGGTGTGGTTTTGCACATGTATACGCACATCTCCTACAAAAGTATTGATATAATAATTCTTCTTGGTACATATGTTGTCAAGGAAAAAATTACTGCAAGGATATTTTTATTGACCACAAGGCGTCTCTATTGAGGTTTTCCACATTTGCAGGTTCATCATACTCACCCCGTTGGAGTTACAGCCTTGAAAAGAGGTAGATAAGTCCACCTTCTCACAATGAACATATTTGCAATTGGGACTCATTAACTCCTCTTTAATGGTTTTGCGGCCTTTTTGAATTTGTGAAAAACACTTGAAAAACATCTCTTCTGACACCTAATGACCGATCTTCTTGTGCCTTCATATTTAGCATCTATGGACGATGGTCTTCAAAGGTAATAACAATCAGGCCAGTATCTTGAAAAATATGGCCACTATTGACAGGTGAACATGTGCAGGGGCATGGTTTTGCACATACAGCTGCGGAAAAAATTAAAAGACCACTGCACCTTTTTCTTTCCTTTCCAAAAATGTCGAAAAGGAAGGTTTTGAGTGAGGAACAGAAGAGTTAAAATTAAGAGACCACTGCAAATTGTGAATGCTTCTGTTCCTCACTCAAAACTTTCCTTTTCATCTTTTTTGGAAAGGAAAGAAAAAGGTGCAGTGGTCTCTTAATTTTTTCCAGAGCTGTATATGCACACATCTCCTACAAGGATATTGGTATTATAATTCTACTTGGTGCATATGTTAATAAAGATGATACAAAAATAATGACTGCAAGGATTTTTTTTATCAACCACATGGTGGCACTATTGAGGTTTCCCACATTTACAAGCTCCCTACGCTCACCCCGTTTGAGTCAGAGCCTTGAAAAGAGGTAGATAAGTCCATTTCATCGCATGGAACACATTTGCAATTGGGACCCAATAACTTAGCCGTAACAGTCTTTCTGCAATTATGAATTAGTGAAAAACGCAATAACCGTCAACGATGTTAGGAAATTCTCCTAAGATCAGCAATAACTCAGAGACATGAAACTTTCTCAAGATGTTAAACACTTTATGAGGTGTCTGAGACACTGCTATTTTTTTTATCAAGCTAAATCGTTTCCCAGTCAAAATAAATGGAATTATGAAGCCAGCCACACTCCAGCACAGTAGGTGGTGACATATATCTAAACGTGAATTGTGGTCCGCCAGGATAGCATTGAAGAAGAAGTCACTAAATTAGCCAGGAGCTAGCTAGCAAGCACAACGCCATATGAGATGCTTATGAGGATAGGGTCACTATTTCAGTTCAAATGGACACATTCTGCTAAGGCAAGTAACGTATTTCACCCATTCTTGGGAATTAGGGCAAAATATGTCCTACAATTTTTTTTTATATTATTACTTATCAACGCACAAATTCAATTTTATTGGGGTGATTTTTGTTTTTGTAAGGATCTGTGTATACAGTGGATATAAAAATCTACACACCCCTGTTAAAAAGCCAGGTTCTTGTGATGTAAAAGAATGAGACAAAGATAAATCATGTCAGAACTTTTTCCACCTTTAATGTGACCTATAACGTGAACAGTTCAATTGAAAAACAAACTGAAATCTTTGAGGGGGAAAAATAAAAAACACAATAACCTGGTTGCATAAGTGTGCACACCCTTAAACTAATACTTTGTTGAAGCACCTTTTGATTTTATTACAGCACTCAGTCTTTTTGGGTAGGAGTCTATTAGCGTGGCACATCTTGACGTGGCAATATTTGCCCACTCTTTTTTGCAAAAGCGCTCCAAATCTGTCAGATTGCGAGGACATCTCCTGTGCACAGCCCTCTTCAGAACACCCCACAGATGTTCAATTGGATTCAGGTCTGGGCTCTGGCTGGGCCATGCCAAAACCTTAATCTTCTTCTGGTGAAGCCATGCTTTTGTGGATTTGGATGTGTGCTTTGGGTCGTTGTCGTGCTGAAAGGTGAACTTCCTCTTCAGCTTTCTAACGGACGCCTGAAGGTTTTGTGCCAAAATTGCCTGGTATTTGGAACTGGTCATAATTCCCTCCACCCGGACTAAGGCCCCGGTTCCAGCTGAAGAAAAACAGCCCCAAAGCATGATGCTGCCAGCACCATGCTTCACTGTGGGTATGGTGTTCTTTGGGTGATGTGCAGTGTTGTTTTTGCGCCAAACATACCTTTTGGAATTATGGCCAAAACGTTCAACCTTGGTTTCATCAGACCATAACACGTTTTACCACGTGCTTTTGGGGGACTTGATATTTGTTTTTGCAAACTTCAGCCTGGCTTGGATGTTTTTCTTTGTAAGAAAAGGCTTCCATCTTGCCACCCTACCCCGTAGCCCATTCATATGAAGAATACGGGAGATTGTTGTCACATGTAGCACACAGCCAGTACTTGCCAGAAATTCCTGCAGTTCCTTTAATGTTGCTGTAGGCCTCTTGGAAGCCTCCCTGACCAGTTTTCTTCTCGTCTTTTCATCAATTTTGGAGGGACGTCCAGTTCTTGGTAATGTCTCTTTTGTGCCATATTTTCTCCACTTAATGATGACTGTCTTCATTGTGTTCCATGGTATATCTAATGCTTTGGAAATTCTTTTGTACTCTTCTCCTGACTGATATCTTTCAACAATGAGATCCCTCTGATGCTTTGGAAGCTCTCTGCAGACCATGGCTTTTGCTCTGAGATGCAACTAAGAAAATGTCAGGAAAATCCTACTAGAACAGCTGAACTTTATTTGTGATTAATCAGTGTCACTTTAAATTATGGCAGGTGTGTAATGACTTCTATTTAACATGAGGTTGAATGTGATTGGTTAATTCTGAACACAGCCACATCCCCAGTTATAAGAGGGTGTGCACACTTATGCAACCAGGTTATTGTAAGGTTTTTATTTTTCATTTTTCCCCCTCGAAGATTTCAGTTTGTTTTTCAATTGAATTGTTCACATTATAGGTCACATTAATAGTGGAAAATTTCTGACGTGATTCATCTTTGTCTCTTTCTTTTACATCACAAAAACCTGGCATTTTGACAGGGGTGTGTGGACTTTTTATATGTCCTCTGTATAAAATAAATATTAAATGTTTTGGTCAGAATTTTTTTCAACTTATAAACTTCACCTGTGCCAGAAAACACCCTTGTCCCAGACAAGATTTCACAACTTCAAACAATTAAACCAGAAAAGGAACCAGGCAGACCTAGTTCAGCTGGCCTGTGAAAAGAAGTGATGAATGTTATTGCCCTCACTGGATTCGAACCTGGGTCTCCCACGCCGGGTTGTGTTTTCACCACTACACCACAGAGTTATATGCTTGCGTGGTGTCGGTATAACGTCTTGACATTAGATCATTTTGTCACGCATTAACATCACGCCAAGTTTGAATATTTCGCTAGACACCATTAAACATTGTTAAATGTGACTAACATTTCTTTTTAAGTTTACATCCACCACAAATATCATATGTGAACTGTATGGATTTTACCACTGGCCGTTTTAAGAGCTTATTAGCCAGTTATAGGCTTACTAGTATCTACTAACTTACTAATTTGAAAGCGTTAATTTTTCTTTCATTCGTGAATGACATTGATACAATTACTATCAATATAGGTGACGATAATTGACTTTTTCATTAAGCGAAAAGATGAGAGAATCATGGAAACCCTTACTCTTTTACTGCCCAAGGGTTTGTGATCTAGCCTGTATTACCCCAAAAGGCATGTACGGATGTGTACATCGAAAACCCACCAGAAATAGTCGTAATTTAACCTTAAACAGTTTTATTTTAGGCTTACTATAACATAGCTACAGAAGGTTGTAGCCAGTTTTTGTCTATCCTGAGCCAAAAAGCATGCACGGATGCCTACTTCGAAAATGCACCAGAAATAATCGCAATATAACCGCAAAACAGTTTTATTTTCGGCTTACTATAACATAGCTACAGAGCCAGCAAAGTTTTTGTCTATCCTGAACAAATTCTAATGCATAATTTGTTTAGAGTGTAATGAGACTCGAATGCGGAGCCTCCGGTTTGGTAGTCCGCATCTCTAACCACTACGCTATTTAACAAGAGTCAGTCAGTCAGTCAGTCAGTCACATTCGCTCATCTTGGCCGGCCCTGCTTACGCGGTCCGGCAAAAACATGGCTGCCACTCACTAATGAGCATGGTTGTGGTTTTGCATATATATGCATAAAACTCCTACACTCATTGATTTCACAATTCTACTTGTTAAATATTTTGACAACCACTAAACGACGAAAATGAGTGAAAGCAATTATCAGTCCACCACATTGAAAATAGGTACAACGGTCAAAATCTTCCCAAGGAAACTATTTGCGATTGAGACCCATTAATTCTTACGTAATGTTTTTTTGGATTTGAATTTTTGAACAACTTTTTAAATGCTACATCTGTAGTTTCAAATGACTGATTTTAAGTGTGATTACATTTGGTATACATTATCATGGTTGTGAGTTTAGTTTATATAAGAATTATGTTTCCATATGGCCACATGGGGGTACTTGTAAAATGGAAAAACCATGCAAGCCATATTATTTTCAACTATGGACATCAGTTGGATGTGTCCTATTGAAAATAATGTGCAATCTGACTAGTAATATCTGAATGCTGAAACCCTCTAAATGCTGCTTGCAGCTTTAACTACGTTCTGTTTTTATTTGCATTTACACAGCATCCCAACTTTTTTGGAAACGGGTTGTGTGTGATCTTGTCATGCTCTTTGTTCTCCCTGACTCTAAGCAATACGGCATGAGGGGGGCAATACGGCACCAATGCAAGTTCTTGAGTACAATGTAACGCAAGGTGCCTGGATACAAGCCTTTAACTGTGGTTTATTGGCCAAAACAATGTGAAAACATGTTTCTGACAACTTTCAGGCAATCAGCATTCAGGGTTAGAACCACATGGTTTCTAATGCAGTTTTTGATCCCGCATGTTTTTCTCTCTCTCTAGAACGGAATTATGACTGGAGTGTACCCGGGCAGCCCATCTGGGTTTCTGGTGGTGGTGGTGAGTTACATGTCAGTCAACAAATACGCACAGCTAGACCCCTCCCTGGGATTCATCACCAAACTGGGAAACTACATACCCATCAGGTAAATTAACTATTTAGAATTGCACAGTCAACTGATGGTCACCCTCCTGGGCATCCTGCCCTTGGCAGATTTCCTTTTGGTAACATTCTCCAAAACATGTTAAACCAGAACATCTTAGCAATCTTTGACTGACCGGGCCTTTCTGGGAGTTGCTATGATGCCAAACAACTTGGTCTTGTATTCTCAACAGATTAAGTTACGGTAGGTACAGTCGGTAAAATTTAAAACATGAATTGTGCTGGAAGCAGTTGTCATAAAAGTGAGTGGGATCACTCAGGCCAACACCAGCTTTTCGTGTCATTGCATAATCTGACATTAATTGCTTTCTTGAGCAATTAATGTTTTCTTGAGGTCGCTGGAATGAGCTGTCCATTCTACTGTTTGTTTACCAATATAAACACAAGCACATGAGTAGGGTTGTTAACCACTTTCAGAAAGAGACCTGTCCTACCATTTCACAACCATGTACTGTGACACTCTATGACATCATCATTGCTCAGAACTGAGGCCATTAGTCCAAATGTATTGTAAAACTAATGGTATGGTTCACCCATACTGTTGACATTTCCATTTTCACAAAATCCTCATTCATTTATCTCCTAATCTTTGTGTTTGCGTACTATCACAAAATGTGATGTCTCAATGCAAAAAAGAAAATGATAAGCAGATTGAGCTCTGTAGTTCTTTAATAACCAGTTATGTGAAATATTGTGTGCTATAGATTGAAAAAAACATACGTATACGTAAAAAAATACATACGTAGTTATACCATTAAGACATTTTCCTTGGACGTTTTCCTCAGCATAAGTCTGCTTCATGTTCTTTTTTTGCTTTCCCTTGTTTCTTGAATGTTTGCATGTAAGTGGCTTGCTTCTAATTCTGAACAACAATAATATTTTTCACTTGGGCTATAATACGATTAAAATAATTATTTGTGATTAATCACATAATATTCTGTAGTTAATTGTGATTAATCACAAATTTAGGAAGCATTTAAACTTGACACAGAATACACGTAAAAAAAATGGTTAAAGACATACTATTTTTGTTAACTGTAGAAACTTCATGACTTGGAATTTAGTAAGTGTAGGCAAAGTCATTAGGCAAGATGGCTAGTGATGTTTACAAACATTAGTCAGAAGAAATCTCTAATTTATGCAGCTGTAAGCAATCAAGGGGATGGAAGAGGATTCAAGTGCCGAGCGCACTTTCTTTATTGTGGTGAGCAAGGGGCAATGCAGAAATCATAGTCTTCAAGCAGGGTCATAGACAGCAAGCAAAGGCACAGGTAGGGTGAGGCAGTAACGAGGTGGCGGACAGGCAGGAATCAGATACAGGTGAGTACGGTGGAACCAGGCAAAGGTACAGGAGGGGCGAAGGCTAAAGACGTAGTCGGTGAGAACTTCCAAAGCAAGGGTTGTAGTCGAATCTCCAAAAGGCACTGTAACAATAGGGCAGGCACAAACAATCAAACAGTCTCTCACAAAGGTCTGGTGGAGACTGCTGGTCTTAAGTTCTGTGGCTGGAAAGCGATAACAAGCAACAGGTGATCACAATTAATATTCAGGGGAATGGGATCTGCCAGAGTGGGTGTGGCCAGGTGCCTGTGAGAGTGTGTTCTGCTTGGGAGAGAGGAGAGCACCCGTGGGACCCACGGAACTTACAGCAGCGCATGAAAGTGTTAATGCTGATATTTCAATATGATTTGGTGGAAACAACATTAATGCTTAGCTTAGTCTATCAAAAATATTTAAATTTAAATAGTGACTTACCATGCTGCAAGCAAGGTGTTAGCCGTTGGATTGCACCGAGTGTCTCTGGATCAGTTGGAGAAAAAGGAAGGCAAGGCTGACTTTCTCGTTTGATGGATTTTTGGACAAATATTTCGACACATTTCTGACAAATTTGAACAGCGCATCCTATGTACTTGTATTTGTAGCCTTGTATTTGTAGCCTACTAAAGCACTGTTAGGCAGGTTTGTCACAGATGGCTTTCTCGTTTGATGAATTTTTGGAGGGAGATGGGATGGGGGATGCAAGGAGAGATATTCCAATTTCCGATAACTTTGAACAGCGCATCCTATGTATTTGTAGCCTACATACGCGCTGTTAAGCAAGTTTGTCACAGATTGTAAAAAAACGATTCACAACATGAATGCTCACCATGCTCATCAAAGCTCTCCATTGCTGTATTGGAAGAGGTACCTGTGAAGCTCTCTAGACAGCTTTGGCACAAGTCAAGATGCAATAAAGTTATCTGTGCACTGTGAAATAAGTGCCTGTACCGTTCTTCAGACAGCTCCTGCTCAATTTAAGCACTGGATATGGATGGTTCTGAGGCTCAAACAGAAAATAACGTTATTGGCAACAAAGAAATTAATGCCATTAAGCATTTTAAATGAATCGCACATGTTAACACATTAACTTCAACAGCCCTAACTTTAACATTTCCTTTTTATAATGCATAATAACATTTCATGCTATGGCCCATGACGTGATATTCTAGATACAGAGTTACCAGATTTTCAGATTTTGAGATTTAGAAGTGGTTGGAATTATTTTCATTAAATTCTTGAAAAGATTTAGCAGGTAATCTACACTCTTAGAACTCTTAGAATGCCCGCAGTATGAAAATCACTAATTCAACCAGTTTGAATAGAGAAAAGGATAATCCTGTTTTGTGTTACTCTGTGTACCACAATGTGGATCAAGAAAAGATGGAACTAGAGGAGTGTCTGAGGAGGTTGGACACAAGATTTCATCTCAACTCAACAAGTCCATCTCTGAAAACCTTGATGTTCTTGTTTCCACTGTATGTCATGTTATGAAGTAGTTTAAGGACATGTCACTATAGACAACCTCACTCAATGTGGTTGCAATAGAACTTAATGATTCAAGTTGACCTTCTGACAGTTTTAAGTCCCACCATCCATTGCTGACTCTGTAAAAGGGGATAATATGGGAGGAGACCCACTGCTGAGGTGGGGACATAAGAAAGCATGACTGCAATTTGCCAAAAACACACCTGATCATGCCAAAATAATTCTGCGACAATCTCCTGTGGACCGATGAGATCAAATTACATCTATTTGGTAAAGCACACCAACACTGTTTACAGAAAACAAAATGATGCCTTCAAAGGAAAGAACTCCTTCCCCACAGTAAAAACATAGAGGGAGTTGAGTGAAGGTTTCATGTTGCTTAGCTGCCTCTGGCACTGGGTGCCTTTAATCATGAACCAAGACATTTGGATCTCAATGTCAAACCCAGTGTATGAAAGCAGGGTCTAACCAGTAGGACAATGCCCCAAACACACTTCAAAATCTCCCTGAAATGGTTCAAGATGTGGCATGAAAGTGTTACAACATACTTCACAAAAGCAAACACTCAAATATACACGGCTCAAAGAAATTAAAGGAACACGTTATCATCACAGAATAACACCAAGTCAGTTCAACTTCAGGGATATCAATCTGCTTTGGTAAAAAAGAAAGTGACAACAGGTGCACTGGCAAGACAACAGCAAGACAACCCCCAAGAAGGGAATGGTTTTGCAGGTGGTGACCACAGACAATTGTCCTCTCCTCATCCTTCCTGACTGATTTTTCTCTAGTTTTGCGTTTTTTAGTGCCCTTGTCACTACTGGTAGCATGAGGCGGTACCTACAGCCCACTCAGGTTGCACAGGCAGTCTAGCTCTTCCAGGATGGCACATCCATATTTTCCGTCGCAAGAAGGTTTGCTGTGTCTCCTAGTACAGTCTCAAGAGCATGGAGGAGATACCAGGAGATGGGCCGTTACACGAGGAGAGCTGGACAGGGCCATAGAAGGGTATCACCCCAGCTTCAGGACCGGTATCTGCTCCGTTGTGCGAGGAGGAACAGGAGGAGCACTGCCAGATCCCTACAAAATGACCTCCAGCGGGCTACTGGTGTGCATGTTTCTGACCAAACTGGAGGTCGCACAGACCTCCACGTGCTACCCAACGATAACCTGACTGCTGCTGGTACCGGGATGAAATCCTCAGACCCATTGTCAGACCTTACGCTGGTGCAGTGGGCCCTGGGTTCCTCCAGGGACAATGCCTGGCCACATGTGGTCAGAGTGAGTAGGCAGTTCCTGGATGAAGAAGTCTTTGATGCCTTTGACTGGTCCTCACATTCCCCAGATCTGAATCCAATTGAGAACATATGGGACATTATGTATTGGTGCATCCGACGCCGCCAAGTAGCGCCACAGACTATCCAGGAGCTCACTGATGCCCTGATGCAGGTCTGGGAGGAGATCCCCTAGGACACAGTCCAACATCTCACCAGGAGCATGCCCAGATGTTGTCCGGAGTGCATACAGGCACATGGTGGCCATATACTCTACTGAGTCACATTATGAGTTGCCATGATGAAATTCACATAAGTTGGAACTGCCTGTGATTTCCACTGTTTACTTTGATTTTCGGTGTGAGTTTGAATCCAGCCCTCAATCGGTTGATTTTGGTTTTCATTGACCGTTGTTACGTCATTTTGTTCTCCACAAATTGCACAATGTACAGTCAAGATTTTGATCTTTAATATATTCCGTTCATTGAGACCCAATGTGTGATTTAAATGTTCCGTTAATTTTTTTGAGCAGTTTATTTAATCAGTGATAACATAACAAAAAATGTAATACTCAGCTATTGACTAACAGGACACTACAATAATTTCTTTGTCTTTCTCTGTCTGTCTCTCCCCGGGCAGTTCGTACATGTCGGAGGACAGCCAGAGGGTGGTAGGAGGGGTGCTGGTGGGCACGGGCCTCTGGGTCACCATCATCTTCATTATGAGGACTGCCCTCAAGTGCCTGCTGTCGTGGCATGGCTGGATGCACGCTCGCCATGGCTCCATCTCCATGGGCACAAGACTCTGGATGGTGAGTTACAGGAACTACATTTACAGTGATGTTATTGACTCCCACACACATTGACTCCTCTGGAATAAAAAACAAGCACCAGTCAATAAATTGTAATAAATAAAGCTGTTTAGAGACTGAATTGACTCAGGGCAGATCAAAACAGTTCAGCTACGGTTTATTATAAACTGTAAGTAATGGACTATTTCTTTATATTATAAAACATCAGAAATATTTTTCAATTGAGAGCCACGCTTCACAGTATTTTTGATTTGATAAAATTAATATCTAAAACATAATAATTAAATAAATAATTAATAAAAACATACATGTGTAATATAAAGAAATAGTAATGGAGTATATAAAGACTATATAAAGAAATAGTCCATTACTTTCAGCCTTGCCTGTGCTGCTCATATGATAAAATAAAAGCATACCAGCTGGTAGCCTACAACACTAACAGCATTACCTTTCATTCATAATATTCACAAAAATCGAACCATAAATTGAAGTAAAACATTTTCTTCAAAACATGTGTGCCACAATTATTGGCACCCCTAGAAATTCTTATTAGAGTCAAATCTAATATTTCGAAGTATATTCCCATTCATATTTTACATTTTTAAGTTCACCTAAGTGATTAGGAACACTTAAGTGGTAAGCCATGACTTCCTGTTTCACTGGGGTATAAATATGAGGCGACACACTGGCCAAATTCCCATAGTCATCCATCACCCGAGAATACTGTAATGATGTGTATCAAAAGGTTGGTGAGCTGATTTCTACCATCAGGGCAATAATTAGGAAGTTTAATGCTCCGGGATATGTTAACAATTGGCGAGGAAGAGGAGGTCTTAATATTGACCCCACGCACACTGAGGTGGATGGTTCGAGTGGCCAAAGAATCTCCAGGGATCACAGCTGAAGAATTGCAGACATTAGTGTATGTCTTGGGGTTAGAAAGTCTCCAAAACTATGAACAGTCACCACCTACATAAGTTGTTGTTTGGGAGGGTTGCCATAAAAAATGCTTTGCTGTCATCAAACAACAAACTTAAGCACCTACTGTTTCCCAAACGTTGCTGGAACTTTCAATGGGACTGGGTTCTATGGTCAAATGAGACCAAAATAATGTTTTTTGGAAACAAACACCAGAGGGGGGTTTGGTGTAGACAGAAAGATAGCCATGTATATAAGTAACTCATCCCCAGTGTGAAGTATTGTGGTGGATCTTCCATGGTGATCCCAGTCCCCTAACCTAAACCCCATAGAAATCCTCTGGGATGAACTGAAGAGGAGAGTCCACAATTGTGGACCTCGGAATCTGAAGGATCTGGGGCCTCAAGTATCAATCGTGTGTACGCACAAATCGTGTGTATGCACAAAAACTTGACGGGAAAACGTGAAATTTCAACCGAGGCGTATGCATAGCCTAGCGGTGGATTTGGAGAAATACCATGCTATTTCGCAAAAGCTGGTAGAGGAATGTCAACTAAAACACAAAAAAATGTCAACTAAAACACAAAAAAATCTTATCAATAGAAATATGAATAGCCTACAAACTGTTTCCTGCAACATCATAGGCTTATAGGCTATGGATGTAGCAAGCGTCAAAACCCTACAGCCTGTAGCTGATCCAAAAACTGTTAGGAATAATAGGTTGTAAAACGTAGCACATTCAGTGGGCCTATCCATAGTTTGAAAACAAGATGACCCATAGCCCCATGTGCATGTGCGTAAAGCAACACATTCGACATTGAATATTTTACCATACACTACAATAATGCCGATTTATTTTAAACATGCTAACTTTCAAGACCTAGAGGTTCTTTGTGTTTTTGAATGAGCTACAGAGTTATCACCCATGTTGGCTTACAATTTGTAATTTGACAAAATTGACAATACATTTCAGAAATGACTTTTATTTAAAATTCTCACTGAATGAAAATGAAGAGAACATAAAATAGGTACGCCTATTCACCACAAATCGAATAAAACAGCCTATAGGCCTACTCAAAATAACACAATGGGAAATGTATTTTCTTGTAAGTTTTTTCTGACCAGTCTCCACCTTGCTTCATGTATCAGCTGAATTTACATTGTCAACAGGGCTAATTTAGATTCCTTGTATGGGTAATTGTAGCCGTTCTTTGGGCGGAAACCGCAAGCTCGTTCACGTACGCAGAAGCATAGTATGGGTCTGATTTATCAGTGGAAGCATGCATATGTGTTGCGTACACCAGTTTGATAAATCCAAATAATTTTGTGCGCACGCAAAACGTAGGATTTCCACATATGCCAGAATTTAGTTAGAAACTTACACAAGATTGATACAAGAGGCCCCTGGAGAGATTCTATATGGAGGAATAGTCTCAGATCCCTTGCCATATGTGTTCTCCAACCTCATTATGCATTGTAGAAGACTGAGAACGGATATCTTGGCAAAGGGAGGTTGCACAAAGTATTAAATGAAGGGGAGCCAATTCTGCCAATCCTATATTTGAGAAAACCTTTTTTTATAATGAAAATGTATTTCTTTTGAATTGTTTTAATCTCATTTTAAAGTTTAAAGTCATCATTACATTTTTAATTTTGTTAATACAACCCTATTTCTAAAAAAGTTGGGACACTGTGTAAAATGTAAAGAAAAACAGAATATAATTATTTGCAAATCATTTAAATCCACAAAGACAACATAACAAATATTGAAACTGAGAAATGTTTCTTGAAAAATATATGCCCACTTTGAATTTGATGCCTTCAACACGTTTCAAAAAAGCTGGGACAGGGGCAACAAAAGACTGGAAAAGTTGTGTAATGCAAAAAAAACCTAGTGGAACATCTCACAAGTAATTAGGTTAATTGGCAACACATCAATAAGCAAGCAAGCAAGTTTATTTATATAGCACAATTCATACATAGAAGCAATTCAATGTACTTCACAATGAAAAGAAATGCAATAGAATAAAAAACAGTCAGATTGTTACAATTCTCTAACCACCCTCCAGGGGTACTCTCCACTCCAGTATCTCAATCCTTGCAGTCCAGCGCTTGGATGAACCCGTCAGTCCCACATCTCTGCATCGATGTCTTACTCGGCTGTCTCCAGGAGGACATTTATGCCATGTCTGTACATGCATTTTATATTCATCCTCAATGAATTACAGTTCCCAGAACTGTTTACTGCACCTGTTTATCTCAGTCCTCGCGCTCCAGCGCTTGGATAAACTCGTCTGTCCATTTTGTGAGAAAATACCCTGCATTGATGTCTTAACAGCAGCACAAGAACTTGCATTATCCGTCATCAGCAGATTGTTACATTTACACAGAGGGTATTCCTCTGATAGCACCAGAACTTGCATTACAGAATCAGAAAAGGAACCAGGCAAGCCTAGTTCAGCCAACCCTTAATTAAAATAAATTAAATATAAGAAACGTTAGTTAGTTTAAAATAAAAAAAAGCAAATAAAATAAATATTGTTACCTACGCTGGATTCAAACCTGGGTCTCCCACGTGAGAGGCAATATCTTTAACCACTACGCCACGGCAATGCACATTTGACCAGTCGCTAGACACCATTGAGCATTGTGTTAAACTGACTAACGTTTCTTATTAAGTTTACCTCCACCACAAATAGCGTCTATGAATTGTATGGCTTTTGCCACTGGCCGTTTTAACAGCTTATTAGCCAGTAATAGGCTTACTATTATCTGTTAACTTCCTAGGAATAGTCAGAAGAATTGAGCAATTGCTAGCGAGACTAAAGATGAACTTTTCCATGCCAAAGCTATTTCATTTTATGGCACAAAAACATTTGTTTTTCTTTCATTTGTGAGAGGCTCTGCCAAAGCTATTGCATTTCATGGCACAACAACGTACGTTTTTCTTTCATTCGTGAATGACATTGATACAATAACTATCAATATAGGTGACGATAACTGACTTTCTCGTCAAGTGAAAAGATGAGAGAATCATGGAAACCCCTACTCTTTTATTGCCCAAGGGGTTTTGATAGGGCCTATATTACCCCCAAAAGCATGCATAGATGCGTACTTTGAAAATCCACCAGAAACACTCGCAATATAACCATGAAGAGTTTTATTTTAGGCTTACTATAATGTAAATACTGAAGGTTATAGCCAGCGAAGTTTTTGTCTATCCGGAACAAATCCTAATGCCTACATTGTCTTGACTGTGAGGATATTCAAACGCGGAACCTATAGTTCACAGGTCCGCTTCTCTAACCACTACGCTCTTTATCAAGGGGTACTCAGTCAGTCAGTCAGTCAGTCAGTCAGTCAGTAAGAGACATTTGCTCTTCTTGGCCGGCTCCACTTACGCGGCCCGGCAAAAATCATTTAACGATTGGTAAAACAGAAAAATAGAAATAAAATAAAAACAAAGAAAGAGAAATATAAAAATACAATAGAATAAAAACAATAAACAACAATAATACATTGAATAAGATAAAAAAAAAACAAAAAAAAAGTAAGCTTGGTAGCACCAGAATGTGGCCTCGAGTGTGCGTACACTTTTTCACATATTGAGCGAGATCAAACATGTCAAGTAGTGCAAAAGTTCTTTGGCATTATTGTCTGTAATATTATCTGTGTGGATGTTAAAATCCCCTGTTATAATAAACAACTTATAATGAATGGATATAACAGAGAGAAGTTCAGCAAAATCATCAATAAAATTTGCAGAATATCGTGTAGGTCTGTAAATGGTTAAAAACAAAATTTTGGGAGCAACGAACAATGTAAAACAGAGGTATTAAAAGAAATAAAATTACCAAGTATATTTTCTTTGCTCTGGAATGTATCTTTGAATAGGGCAGCCACTCCTCCTTTCCTACCATTTCGACACATACAGTATTCATATAACCACATTTTTCAGGTGCTGTCTCGTTGAGAACAGTAGCACTACAATCTTTTGTTAGCCACGTTTCACTGAGAAACATAAAACCTAGGTTGTAGGATATTCTAATGTCATTTACCAAGAATAATTTGTTGGCGTGAGATCTGAGATTAAGTACAGTAAAGCCATCTTAATAGAAATAATAGGAGTTCCTGGACTAGTAGGTTGACGTGTTACAGATAACAGATTAGACAGGTTTACTTCATAAGCTGCAATCAGTAACATGATTAGGTATAAAAAGAGCATCCCAGAGAGGATGATGTGACGGTTGCTCCGTGTGGTGCTGCGCACCCTCCATCTCGCCGGCATACTAACTGCCGGCTGGAGATGATGGCAGTAGGCCTGTAACAATTATTTCATTCTTTGTCTAACCACGATTTTTTGACGTGATCGCGGTTTCTTTGTTGAACCGCAGTTAAAGCATTTTTTTTTAACCCTTTAGAACCCATAGCGACAGTTGTACTGCAACGGAACATGTGAAATATTTTTGCTCCATGTGAAACATTCTGCTAGCAATTGGAGGAAAAGCAAATTATAGTGGGGGATTAGCGCAATAAGGATTGGAGGATGGTGGAGATTGTTGGTGACTCAGATCAGTTTTATAAGTTAGCTCTGTGTTGTTAAATGTGCTGTGTTTATTTAGCAATTGAGTTTTTTGTTTTTTTTGGCAGCACCACGGAAATACATTTCCTCATTATAACATGTGTTTTTATTTTGCCCATGAGTGAGAAAAATAATTTTGGTTGGTTTCATGTTAAATTAAAAAAAGGTCACGAAGGGATGTCAACACAGCCCTCCCCTGCTGAAAAACATACACCCATAGCGGATACGCCCATAAGCAGCCATCTGGGGCAAGGCAGCGCGTTTGCAGGCGATTTTGTGCCAGAATAGTGGACGTGCACCATTATGCCTGATTTTTACTTCAATGTCAAACGCGTCTGTGTAGGGTCCGTAGACACTGCAGAGAGCCGCACAGGCCCACACAGCCAGGCCGCATAGGCTACGCGCACCAGCTCAAAAATCTAAAAGCGAGTAGCTAAGCGTATGTCAGGCGCTGAGCCACACAAATGATGATTGTGGATGGAGGGTTTTACACAGAATAGGGATTCCCGGAAAAATGTAACTTCCTGTATCGCTATCAACAAAGACAATGCAACAACAATGGAGTCTGGTGGCATGGCTCAATTCAAGGGACATTTGTCAGAACAAGTTCGCCGTTACCAGCATTTGTACGACCCTTTGTTAAAGTTATATAAGAACAGCGAGGTTACTCACAATTCCTGGAAAGAGATAGGAGAAACTCTGGGCAGAGCCAGCAACTTGCCAGAAGAGGTGGAAGCTGATGAGGGACAAATATGTGAGAATAAAGAAGAAATTGAAAAGCAAAAGTGGTGATGCAGGAGGGAAAAAAGTACCCCTGTTTTATATAATGCTTTCTTGGCTGGCTGGGCACATAAAGCACTGCAAAACTGACTCCAATTTTGATGAGGACACAAACGAGGTAAGTTCATTTTTTCAAATTGCCAAATTCAGTGTCGATTACTTTTACTACAACGTTGGCTAACTGATCAGTAAAGATTAAAAGATTCATATTAGCAACACTGAATTTGAAAACAAACAAAACTCAGTTGATATTTTCCTCAATACAGAAATGTATCCCTGTAGACTGTGTACATTAAAATTTTAGTCACGTTGTTATTGTGAAACTATACTGCATCAAAGTACTAAAAGTGTATACTCAGTGATAAAATAACAAGATAACCCCCCCCCCCTTCAGGTTAGAAGCTCTGTTGAATAGTAAAATATGTTGTCATTGCAGATGGAATAAAGCGGCAGTTCGTCAATCCTAGAGCCACCTAAAACTGACCTGGACTCGAATGTAGCTTCACCAGCTGCATCAGTTGACCCCAGGGCTGAGGACAGACCATCACTAGAACCTGCCATGTCCAATTATCCAAATTACCAAAGACCTGTCCACCTAAAACAACCTAGGAGTGTCTCTCCGGGTACTTCCTCCCTCGACTCCTCTTGATCCTCATCCTCTTTGAGAGCACCAAAGAAAGTGAGGAAGGATAATGACCTAATAGCTCGACTTCACCTCCTGGATCAGCGGTGAAAAGAGAGGGAAGAGAGACAAGTCAAGCTCACTGCAGAGCTTGATGATGATATATCAAGATTTTGTCACACCACAGATGACCTGATCTGTGAACTGCCACAACATAAAAAGGGTGTAGCCAAGTTCAAAGTCCATCAGCTTCTATTTGAGATGGGGAAAGAAAGTGCTGGAGACCCGGCTGAAGGCACTGTTTGAGTACACACACACCATGATGTGGCTAAAGTACCGTTTTTTTTTCCGTTTTTTTTCTCCAAAGTGGCTAGATAACTTTTGTAATTTGAGTGAAAAATAATTGACCTTTTTTGTGTTATTTGATTCAATAGCCTAGTTTTATTTTTATTGTTTCATTTAAAATGCACAAGTATTTACTTCAAACGTTTGTTTTATTTAAAATGCAGAGAAATTGCACAAATATTTTGTTCAAACATGCACTTTCAAGTTCTAAGATGGCTGCACTTTTTACTGTTATTGTTACAGTTACACAAACATTTCTGACTAAATAAAAAAGGATATCTTTAAATGTGTATGCCAATAATTCACAGAGAGTTCAGTAGGCCAGCCCTCCACATTGTATCCTCCCGCGGCACATTACAATTTAAAATAACATAACACAAAAAACCCACTGACGATAATTCATCTAACACTTTGTCTGCTTATGATTTAACCCTCCAAATATTTCAGAATATCAATAAACAATTGCTCACCTTGAAAGGGCTTCATCAGATTGACATGCAATGGAAAAGCAGCATCTCCAACGATGACATGGGGGATGGTGACTCCTGTCCCAGGAAGGTTGGTAGGTGGAGGGATGGCAATTGTCTCCTGAAGCAGGTTTGCGCCAAACTTGCTTTCCTGAAAAATTCCCCCATCACTCTCTCGGCCGATCCCTCATCCACCATGGTAAATCGGTATCGTGCATCGCACAAAGCCATGAGAACAATTGAGTGTGTCCCCTTGTAGTTAAAAAAGTGGGGGTGCTTTTATCTGCACATGCTTTCCATCAGTTCTTCTAAGACAGTTAGGAAAGTTCCACAGTCTCCAAGAATCTCTGTCAGACCATTGTGCAATAGAGGGGAAGCAAACAAATTCATTCTTTAGTGCCAACCACATTGCTTTTGTGACTTTGGAAATATTGGACACTGTTGTAGAACCCATCTTGTAGCTCGAAGCTACCGTCTGCTGTGATGCACCCGTAGCAAGAATTCTCAGGACGGCCGCTAATCTCTCAGAGGAAGTTATAGGTGTGGAGTGGGTGGCTTGATGTGTTATAAAGGGTTCCAAGCGATGTAGAAGATCACTGAAACGATTAGCCAACATCCTAAAATATTTGACATTCTATGTCCATGTTATGCATCTGCTAAACAAGCACACTGTATTCACCCTCATCTGCCCGAGACATATTCAAAGACCTCGTTGACCACCTCCTTTTGCGTCTTCCGCCTTAACTGTACGCAAATCAGTTCTTCCAACTCATCGTCCATCTCCTCCTCATTTAATTTTACTAGTTCTCTCAAATGCGCCATTCCATAAATTGTCTTCCCCGATCTAGCTAGGTAGCTATTTTATTGTTTACCAACTATACAGTTACTTCTTCTGTGAAGCTTTCCTGCTCTACAAGCAAACAAACCAACATTTTGCATGACATCGCCGCCTAGTGCAAAAAGAGAGAAATGTAATGGCTATCTACACAACTAGGCCGCACAACTATGCTGAGCACGTCTCCGTACACCCGCACATGACATTAACAATGCAGACCTGCAGAAGCATAAACCAAGCTTTAGAATGCTGTAGCGTTCACGGGCAGCTGTATTTCTTCAATCAGACATCCCAACCTTCCCGGAAGTTCCAGGAGTCTCCCGCATTTTAATAGCGGCCCTGTGACACCGCAAATTATATACACAATCCCGGAAATACATTTTTTTTGGGGCGAGAGAGAGTTAAGGGCTGAATCTCAAATCGCATACTGCATACTATGTACTACAAGTATGTACTTCACGGGGGATGATAAAGTACATACTGTTTAGTATGTAGTAGGCTAGTATGCCAGTATTTGGGACCGATTGGGACATACAACCTCATCATAAAATTGAGTCGCGAGCAATTTTGATTTATTTATTTTTATTTCTTGAATAACACATTGTACAGAACACAGCAAGGAGTATGGATAACCCCTTAGCAATAATCAACAAAAAGATAAAAATAAAATATATAATAGAGAAATAAAAACATTAAAAAAAATGAAAACAAATTGCCTTACGTTACAATTAGGTTACATCGAGACACACATTGTAAAGATTTCTTTGCTAATTTGTTATTTATATATTTCAGGAATGTTATATAATGTTCCAAGTCAGTTAGGAAGAAATTGAAGAGAGGCTTTTTTCCCCATTAATTTCATCTTATGAATAAAACATTTGCCTAATAAAATCAGTAAATTCATAGTGTCTGCGTAATCACTGTGTTTATGTGTAAAATAAAAAAGTATATCAAATTTAGTAATGTTTATAGGAGCATACATCTTATCACTAATACATTGAGGTAAAAAAGTATTTGATCCCCTGCTGATTTTGTGTTTGCCATCTGACAAAGAAATGATCAGTCTATAATTTTATAGAAATGATCAGTCTATAACAGTGAGAGACAGAATAATAACAAAAAAATCCAAAAAAAGGCATGTCGAACATGTTATAAATTGATTTGCATTTCAATGAGTGAAATAAGTATTTGATCTGCTCTCAATCAAAAAGAATTCTGGCTCCCAGGTGTCTTTTATACAGGTAACAAGCTGAGATTAGGAGCACACTCTTAAAGGGAGTGCTCCTAATCTCAGCTTGTTACCTGTATAAAAGTCACCTATCCACAGAAGCAATCAATCAATCAGATTCCAAACTCTCATGGCCAAGACCAAAGAGCTGTCCAAGGACGTCAGGGACAAGATTGTAGACCTACACAAGGTTGGAATGGGCTATAAGACCATCGCCAAGCAGCTTGGTGAGAAGGTGACAACAGTTGGTGCGATTATTTGCAAATGGAAGAAACCCAAAAGAACTGTCAATCTCCCTCGGTCTGGGGCTCCATGCAAGATCTCACCTCGTGGAGTTGCAATGATCATGAGAATGGTGAGGAATGAGCCCAGAACTACACGGGGGGATCTTGTCAATGATCTCAAGGCAGCTGGGACCATAGTCACCAAGAAAGCAATTGGTAACTCACTACGCCGTGAAGGACTGAAATCCTGCAGCGCCCGCAAGGTCCCCCTGCTCAAGAAAGCACATGTACAGGCCCGTCTGAAGTTTGCCAATGAACATCTGAATGATTCAGAGGAGAACTGGGTGAAAGTGTTGTGGGCAGATGAGACCAAAATCGAGCTCTTTGGCATCAACTCAACTCGCCGTGTTTGGGGGAGGAGGAATGCTGCCTATGACCCCAAGAACACCATCAAACATGGAGGTGGAAACATTATGATTTGGGGGTGTTTTTCTGCTGAGGGGACAGAACAACTTCACCGCATCAAAGGGACGATGGACGGGGCCATGTACCGTCAGATCTTGGGTGAGAACCTCCTTCCCTCAGCCAGGGCATTGAAAATGGGTCGTGGATGGGTATTCCAGCATGACAATGACCCAAAACACACAGCCAAGGCAACAAGTGGCTCGAGAAGAAGTACATTAAGGTCCTGGAGTGGCCTAGCCAGTCTCCAGACCTTAATCCCATAGAAAATCTGTGGAGAGAGCTGAAGGTTCGAGTTGCCAAATGTCAGCCTCGAAACCTTAATGACTTGGAGAAGATCTGCAAAGAGTAGTGGGACAAAATCCCTCCTGAGATGTGTGCAAACCTGGTGGCCAACTACAAGAAACGTCTGACCTCTGTGATTGCCAACAAGGGTTTTGCCACCTAGTACTAAGTCATGTTTTGCAGAGGGGTCGAATACTTATTTCACTCATTAAAATGCAAATCAATTTATAACATTTTTGACATGCGTTTTTCTGGATTTTTTTGTTGTTATTCTGTCTCACTGTTCAAATAAACCTACCATTAAAATTATAGACTGATCATTTCTTTGTCAGTGGTCAAACGTACAAAATCAGCAGGGGATCAAATACTTTTTCCCTCACTGTATATATTTTCATGTCTGTCCAAAAAGTTTTACTATATGAACAGTCATAGAATAAATGCTCCAAAGTATAATTTTGTGATTCACAGGAACCACATTCACTCTTTACATTAATTGTATACTTAGAGATGAGATCATTACAGGGAAAGCATCTGTGAAGAATCTTGTAAGACACCTCTCACATTATTAGTGATCAAGAATTTGTGTGGATTGTTCCATGCATGCTGCTATTTTACATCAAATACAGATGCCCATTGGAATGTAACTGCAGGGGTATACTTCCTGTTAATAATTTCTCTAACTTGTTGTTGAATTTCTTATCTAGGATATCGATCCCATTGATTTCCACATTATTACTATAGCTCAGACCATGTAACAGAGAGCTTGATTGACCTTTCATCAAAGTGAGAATTCCATCAGGAATAGCTTTCATTGAGATGTCATATTGCTTACGATCCATAAAGTCATATTTGGTCAATAACTCATCATTAGTATACAAACTGCCATTTTCATTTATGAGTTGACTAACCAAACATACATCATTGGTAAACCAATTACAAAAGAATAAGGTTTTATTTCTCCCTTGTCAGCCAAGAGTTACAATTTCTTTTATGGATTCAATTAAGGGAATTACATTAATATCTTTCATTTCGGTAGCATTTTCAGTAATTTTAACACCTAAATAAGTTACAACATTTTTCACAGAAATGTCACATATACTAGGACTCACTGCACCTTTAACAGCTAAGATTTCACATTTACCAATGTTCAGAGCTAAACCAGATACTGTGTGTAGGGCTTCCCAAACCTGATTTTCGTTTCTCAAAAACAGGGTTGTATCATCCGCTAATTGGGATATCTTGAGCTCCTTACCACATACAATAATTCCCTGAATTTGACTCCTAGTGATTATAGAGCAAAGAATTTGCGCCACTAACAGAAATAATAGAGGCGATGCTGGGCAACCCTGACAAATTCCTTTGTGAATATCAAATCTAGGTGAAGTTCCATGAGAAAGTTCAACACAACTGTTACCACCATTGTAAAGAGTTGCAATAGCTTTGATGAAAAAATTACCAAATCTAAAGTAGTGCGTATCAAAAATAAACTTATGACTGACAGTATCAAATGCTTTTTTGAAGTCTAGAAAAAGAAAAACAGGATCATCATCCAATAAGTCACTATATTCCTCCAGATCCAACACCAGCCTAATATTGTTTGAAATATGACGGCCTTTCAGGAATCCAGATTTGCACTCACTGACCAAATTTGACATACCAACTTTTAAACATTTTGCTACAATTGATGCTACAATTTTATAATCATTGTTTAGAAGAGTAATTGGTAACCAATTGTCAAGAAATAGTTAGTCTTTATGTGGTTTACGTATAAGTGTTTGAACACCTTGTTTCAATGAAACTGGTTATTCTCCTTTTCCTATAGCTTCTTTGTATGTATCAAGTAGGAATTTTACTGTGATATCCTCAAAGGTTTGATAGAATTCAGAGGTTAGCCCAACACTACCAGGGGATTTGTTCTTTTTTAAATGTGAGATGCTATATTTGATCCCCTCTATGGTCAAATCTTCACAACAGAAATTATTAAATTCCACATCAACAGAATTATCATCGAGAATGGAGCTGAATATTTGATTTGAGTAATTCAGATATTAATTTATTATCCTCAGTGACCACCCCATCAATATTGAGTCTCCTGACCATATTCAGTTCACCTCTTTTCCTTTCCAAATTAAAAAAATATTTGCTGTTATTTTCACGCTTTTCCAACCACTGTCTTCTAGATCTTCTAAAAGCACCATTTTCATATATTTCTAGATCTTCTAAAAGCAGCTTTATTTTCATATATATTGTCCAATTGGTTCTGTAAGGAATTAAGTTAAGCCTTGTCATGAAATCACAATAATCTTTTTCTGTGATTTCAATTATTTCTTTTGTTAAATTCACTACCTGAGCTCTTCTTATCTTGGCATTCCCTGTTCCATAAGTAACAGAAGCTGATTGCATCTGAAACTTCAACCGTTCCCATGATTTACCAAATTCCCCTTGGGTAAGAGCTAACTTCCAGTAAGTATAAATTAACGAGGTGATGATATCTCTCAACTCTTGATGGGATAATAAAGAGTTATTCAGTTTCCAATATCCTTTTGCACCACCTTCATTCGGTTCCTTAACTACTCTCAAATTTAACAAGATAACTTTGTGATCCATTAATATTGCTGGCAAAATATGAGCCTCAGTATAAGGCTTGAGGCACGAAGATCATCCATAAGTCCATTCTAGATTGTAGCGAGAGATCTTTATTGCTCCACGTAAATTGAATCATTGAAGAATTTTTCTCTCTCCAAATATCAATTACATCAAATTCTGACTAAAGCTCTTAAGTTTGTTAATGCCAACATTAGCTCTTGGAGGCAGCCTATCAGTTTCGTTACACATTACCCTGTTTAGATCACCACCGAGAATAAATGTAGCTGTAGGGTATCTATCCAATAAACATTTGAACACTTCTTCAATTTCGGTTAGAAGTAAATCATTTGGGGCATTTACACAATAACCATACATATTACATAGTATAAATTGCCTGTCATCAATATCAATGACAACCAACAACGAATGACCTTTGGTGTCTGCTTTAAAAAATAAAATATTTGCTTTGAAGTTATAGGACAGAATAGCAACACCCACTGAACGATTAGTGCCATGTGCAAACCAAATGTCACCACCCCACTGGTTTTTCCAAAAGGCTTCATCTTCTACACATGAGTGTGTCTCTTTAATAAAAATAAGATCTACATCTTTACAAAAAAAGAAAAAAGTCTTTCCTCTTCATCAAGTTACGTAACCCTCTGGCATTGACACAAATTAGTTTTAAGGCCATTAGAAATAATTTCAAAAAAACAAAACAAAAATAAACAAAAAAGATGCTAGATTAAGTAAGAACCCTCTGCAAATCCAACTTCCCCTCTCTAGGGATTAACAAGATAAACGGTTTACAACAACCAACCTATCTCTACAAAGAAATAATAAGTAGAGAATGTATTGCCAAGTCCAGTTTCAATTAACTCTCTTGAACATTCAAAAACTGTACGTTACCACTGGTTTACTCCATAGGATGACAAATTCTATTTCATCCAGGGATGGTCTCCTTTCCCTCGATGAAAGCTTTTACACCTCTGTAATACGCCTTCTTTCCTTCCTAGCGAGCCCGCAGAACCAAGGGCCAAAGTTTCTCCCTCGCTTTTTTGTGCATCTCTGTCAAGCCCTCCTTGATATGAAGTTTCTTCTCCTTCAATAATTCACTTCCTTTAGCATTCTTCCAGACCTAATCTCTCACTGTACGGAATGCAAACAAGATAATCACAGTGCGGGATCTGTCATTATCTTTTTTCCTCCCTAGGCGATGGGCAACATCAATGGCGATCTCCATGTACTTCCGTCCTAACTCAGGTGCCAAATTCAGGCAAACATCGATTACCTTCTGCTTGACGTTTTCATTGGCTTATTCTGGTACCCCATTGAGACGCAAAGCCCACCCCCATCTGTGTCTTTCAGAGTTTGCCAGACATTCCTCCACTGAATTTACATTTTTCAGTGAGGACTTTATTTTCATTCCGGAGGTCTGCAACCTCGCCATGCGCGAAGTTCAGAGAAGCTTTAAAGTTGTTGATAAATAATGTGTTCTCCTTCGCCATATTTTCCAGTTGGTCAGCTCTTTCATTTATTTTGGCCATAACTGACTGAATGATGTTCTCTTGCAGATCACGAAGGGATAGATCCCTTCACTTCATCTTGTGTGCTGGACTGAACTTTGGGCTGTTCACTGGGGTATTTTCAGAGTCATTCGCGAACCTTTCACCTTCGCAGCAACCATTTCGTCCTCAGATGATTCATGTCCGAGGGCTAGCCGTCTCCCTGTACTTCAGTAATTATGTTCAGCAATACTAGCTTGTTTCCTCTTATGGCTAACATCGCTTATTTTTCCTTTTCTCTTCTTTTTTTGCACCATATTCATGTTATTATTCAAAGAAAAATAGGGAGTTATTACAAAAGTTCAACTTTTTTAACCCCTTTTTACAACCCCTTTTTACAACAGTTTGCGAGGGATCAAGTTGAAATTAGGCAGACATGATCAAAATTGCGACTGCCATTTTTCGGGAACCTTCTTGCGCCATAATATCAAGCCAATTTGAATAGCTGAGCTGAACCTCAAATCGCATACTTCTTGCTAAATTTACTAACCTGAATTTAATGTCAACCATCCTGGCAATAAATGAAGCTATCTTCTTCTGACCCTTGTGACAGATGAAGTAGTTGCAAAGTTGGGCCGCTGAGTATTGCAACATGTACATAACTGTGGGGGTGGAAATGTGTTGGTTTCTGTTTTATGTTGCAATTATAGTGGGTGACCACTGCTGGAGGTGGTGCTGCACCTTTTCCGGTTCAGCAGGAGAACACACTGTGGTGTCCGACCTCTGAACCGGGAGAGGAAGTAGGGCCATCTAAAGAGGAGAGGGTTTTTTGCTGAGCAGAGGGGTGGTGCTTGTAAAAAGGGTGTGAGTTTGAAAGTTTGACAAGTATTGTACTGTCTAGGGTGAAACAAAAAAATTAGTTGTCAATGACTGTATAAGTCTATCTGTAGAGAACAGAATGCAAAGCTCACGGGCCCAGCAATGAAATTAAAGCTAACAAAAACACTTCTAATTCTAGTAGATGTTGGAGTCCTTGAGTGCAATCCTCGACCATATTGTCATACCCTATAATGTAATATTTATGTATTTTTGCACCAAAAATAGCTAATAAGGCTAAAGCGTGATACATATGGCACAACAACGTTTGTTTATTCCTTCATACTTTAATTACATTGATTCAGTATCTATCAAACTTAAATGAGGACAGTTGAGTTAACCATTAATACACTTTTAGATAGATTTCTGAAAGTTTGCAAAATAAGTAGAAAAGCTACTTACATTAGCGTGTGTAAGTAGTGCGTGTAAATAGTTGCAATATGTTGTTAAATAAATAGTTGTGTTCTGTCATAATAAAATGTCATGTCCTTGTTCATACGTTTGATGGCTGTGGGGGGTGGGTGAAGCCACCTACCTGAAATGAGTTTTTGCAGGTTGGGATGTCTGTTTAACAATAAGATTTGTGTAAATATCACAAAATCAACCTGATAAAAACGTGTCACTGTATTCCCGTGGATGTTTTCGTTAATAAGAAACCAGAATACGGGTATGCTGTAATTTTTTTTATAATTTCTTTGCGCAAAATGCCAGCGCAAAGTGGCCACAACTTTTTACGTTAGAAGAGGCTGTTTCTGTGTTGTTTGGTGATACGAAGTTGAAAACGTCTTTGAAAGCGGTCATGATGTGGTGGTGAATAACAAATACACTGCAGATACCACGGCCCAATCCCAAAAGTCCACACTCACAGACTCACGGACTTTGAAACGCGTTCTCGCTAAATCTGAGGGTTTAGGGCTGTCCCAATGTCAAATCGTCAAGAGCGCGAGGGCTCTTTCGCAGACATTTTGAGCCCTTTATGCACCCTTTTCTTAAGTCCGCATTTCTGCCGACTTTGCCTGAGGGAATTGCCCACAGTTCATAGCGTTGTGACGTGAAACACGGGGGTTACCAGGGGAAGCCCGGATGCGAGAGAAAACTCCCGGCAAACCCGCCTTGTAAAACAAGAACGGTAAACTGCACTACGTTAAAGGATTTAAGATGGCACATAGAGCACATGAAATCAGAGGAATGTAATCACCTTAATACAGACCTAGCATATTTAACTATTTCTTTTAGTTTTTGCTTAACAATGCTGTTTTCACCAAAAATAGTACATTGATTATTGACAAATATAGATTGTTACTGGCAATTACCTCTTGTCCACTCTGTAGGGCAAGAGCCTGCAAGACATATAAATCAGGCAGTCGGTCTATTAAGTGCATTGGCCGCGAAGAATGTAAACGTTAAATAATGTTTACATGTGAACGAATGTGAACGTTAAATAAAACGTTCCAAACCCACAATAGTGTGCAACATGTTTCAGCGTCGTCAAGGTAACATAATAAAGTCGCAAAGTGCAGTCCCATTACTATTTATAGAATTTAGAGCCCTTGCAGCCTCTAGCACCCAATCACTTACCAGGTGACGTCAGTTAAGTCTGTGAGGGTTCAGGATTTAGTGCAGTGGAGACATTGGGATTGGGCTTACGTCACGTTTTTGAAGATCGATTCTAGCGTCAATAGGATCCATACCAGTTTCAGTTTCTCTCTTCTAGGTTGTACCCGTTTCATCAAAGAGTAGAATTGTCTTTGTGTGTAAACAACGTTCCATTGTCTAGAAAAGCGCTTCTCCAGCCCTACTGGTGTTGCTTGTGTCTGTGCACTCATACAACGAACATACGTGTCGCGCACGCCCAGTGCGCTGTGGCGCTCGCCCTGACTACCAGCGCCCACCGCCAATCCGAGATACAGGCCTACATTCATAGCATGCATGAATGCCGTGGCTGAATGGAAGAGGAGCGTCGTGTGGAGATATTTTACAGTTGTACATGAAAACATCGCAAACTACAATGTATGTAGGAAGGTTGTTCGCTACTGTGACAACACCACCAATTTGTTTAAACATATGACAAAGAACATTGAGCTGCAACAGAAAGGAAGGGAGGAGGGAAATGCTTCAGACAGACCACCGACACAGAGACAGAGTTCACTGGCAAGTCATTTCAGAGAGGCAAGGAATATCCAGGTATATATAGTGAAATTGATATTTTAGTCAAATTAGATGTTCAGCATTGGTTAATGTTACATTAATGTTTCATGCATTAATTACTAACCGTATTTGGTCATCATTAGCCTTTACTTTAGCAGACTGATTAAATATTAACTATATTCAGACATTCAAATAATATTTTCAGCCCATTTATCTAAACTAATTTTAATGGAACTGGAAAAAATATACCTCAAACCTGAAACATGCACATTCAAATTACAACAATAAAAATATATTTTATTTGCCTTTAAAAACGGTAATGAGTTTTAACATGTGTGTGATTAAGTAACAGTAGAAAGCAAAAAAAAACTCGCTTCATTTTATGTAGCACTTTTTTACAAAGCCCCACAGGTGGCAGGTAGACATTATACCACTCATCTTACAATGATTGGATATCATTTAGTGGTGATGAAAATGTATTCTGATTTTTCATGACACACTGCTCTCCCCTACATGAAAGTACATAAGCCGCTTTTAATAACAAAAAGTATCGGTATTGGTATCGTTATCAGCGATTCTGGCCCTGTATTACTTGGTATTGGATCAAATTTTTCATATCGCACACCCCTACTGCGGATATATGTTTGGTGTTGTCTATATTTGATGCTGTGAAATGTAGGTATTATCTTTTAGATGGCAATAGTAACCCTGTCGTGATAATTTGATAGATGAGCGCATCAGCTGTGGAGCTTGAATGGTTGCTTGAAAACGTTGCAGTATTTAGCTGTGTAGTCAGCTGAATAATTGAATGTTTTATTGCTTTTCTTCCGATTTCATTCATATATGCAAACTGCAATAGCTAACTAGACAACTAATTGTCTGGTTCAGTTCGTATGTGAGACTATAGAAAAGTTGTCTGGCCGCAAATGTGTTTTGCTTGTGAGACTGTGAACACAGTAGGGATGCAACGGTACACGGTATGTTATTGGACCGTTCGGTACGCCCCGTACGGTTCAATACGCACACATGAACCGCGGAGTTATGATATGCTGGTAATTTTCCTATAATTTCCAACACATTCTTATTGCGCTGCATACTACACGCACATTGTAGATTCAAATCCACAGAACCAGGCGCGTAGCTTGTGACCAGGTAAGGCAGGCAACTGCTTGAGGCCCCGGGCCATTAGGGGGCTCCTGCGGGCTGATAAACTTCACTCCACAGCAATGTCTCAAAATGTGGCAATTGCAGTGACCGCAACCCCCTCCCCCTAACCAATGGACAATTTGCAATGACATCTCTGTAGGAAACCTCCCTAAAGGCGCCCCATGAAAAGAGGGGATACTAAAAACAATATTCTCTCAGCTCCAACGTGCCAAGGCGAGCACTAGCGAGACAGAGAAGCAAATTTGAAGAGGCACCATCTTTTCTGAAATCCGATGTGTGGGAATATTTTGGATTCAGTGTTCAATACATTGTTAATTTTGGCACGTTTTAGTCACATTTCTATCATTTGAAAAATGATTTAGTCTAGTTATTGTCAAAAAGATGAAAACAGTGATTCATTTTAATCAACAAAATGCTCTTATGTTTTAGTCACATTTTAGTCAAATCAAAAGTATTGCCTCATTAACCTATAGTAAACATTTCACTGACTGCCATGTACACAAACACACATAGTCTTGTTCTACTAACACATGTTTCTGCATAAACATTATTGGATGATTCTTGTCTCATATTGGTGGAAGAACACATTAATCTGCAGCAGTTAAATGGCAAAAATTAATGCAAAAACATTCACTGATTCTGTGAGGTGAAATTTATTTTAACAACTCTAAAACACAAACGAATGAATTTATTTGTCCAATGAAATCAGTTACATCAGCGTTAACTGGTAATCAGAAGGAAAAATATCTAACAGAATATAACAACTCTCATAAGATATTGTAGCAAGCTAGCATCATTACTAATCTTGTAGTGGGGCTATACACTTTTAGTATTACGTATATACTCATTAATTCCATACTGATATGTGTCAAAATAGTTTTACGAAATATAATTAGCCAGTATGAAATGTGTACTGTACACACTTTATCGTTCGAGTAGTTTAATTGACATGGATGGAAATATCAGTTGGAAATGTTAGAACAAGGGGAACAGACAAGTTAGGGTATACCTACTTCTCCAGTAACCACACCACTGATTTTACCTGTGCGTAGGCTGTATGTTGGGAATTTGGGATGATGCGCTTTCAGATGCATTTGAAAGCGCCTAGTATTTTTCAGTCAACTTGTGGTTGCAAATGCTGTTTTTGCCAGTGGAAACATTGCATTCCATCTTGTTCAAGTCTACAGTACGTGGTATTTAAAGTGCCTCTAAATATCTGCCATTTTTTTCTACCAGAAATTAGTACTGGGGGAATAGCCAGTACAGCCATAGAAAAATCAGAGGTCATTCTGAAGTGATCTGGGCATGTCATGGTTTTTCCACCAATAATAACATTGCAACGTTGGAACGAGAAAGGCACATAAATCTGCTTTTGATTCGATAAAACAATACAAAAACACTTAAAAGCTCCCTTTCCAAAATCCTCCTATCCAATTATGATAGTTATATAAGACTTTTGTCATAAAGATAATTTCGTCTTCTCTTGTTTTTACCAACCAAAATGAAAAATATTTTTTGTTTAGTTATTGTTTTTTCTGGATCTTTTTGGTCAGTTATCGTCTTGTTGACTGCAATTGAAAAACAGGTGTTTAACGAATACTTTTATCACTATTTTTGGTGACGAAATTAACACTGGTTCAAAACTATGATGAGGGTAAGAAGACCGCAAACCAAGTACAGTCAGCAAACATTGTTTTGCCACTGTCTGCTACTCGAGTGGAAACACTTCTAACATGATGATGTCATTCATGCCGAAACCGTACTGTTACCGTTACCGTGACTCTGTACCATTGCATCCCTAGGACACAATGCATCGCTGCATCCACAAATGCAAGTTAAAACTCTACCATGCAAAGAAACCATATATAAATAAGATCCAGAAACGCTGTCGCCTTTTATGGGCCTGAGCTTATTTTAGATGAACTGAGGCAAAGTGGAAAATTGTCCGGTGGTCTGACGAATAAAAATGAGAAATTATTTTTGGGAATCATGGACGCTGCGTCCTCCGGACTAAAGAGGAGCTTGTTATCAGCGCACTGTTGTTATCAGGCAGCATTCGTGATGGTATCGGGGTGATTTAGTGCACGTAGCATGGGTGACTTACACATCTGTGAAGGCACCATTAATGCTGAAAAATATATACAGGTTTTGGAGCAAAATATGCTGCCATCCAGACAATGTCTTTTTCAGGGGAGGCCTTGCTTATTTCAACAAGACAGTGACAAACCACATTCTGCTCCGTAGTGAAAGAGTCGGGTGTTAAACTGGCCTGCCTGCAGTCCAGACCTGTCATCCATTGAAAACATTTGGTACATTATGAAGTTAAAAATACAACAAAGGAGACCCCAAACTGTTGAGCAGCTGAAATCCCATATCAAGCAATAATAGGAATACATTTCACTTTCAAAACTACTGCAATTGGTCTCCTCAGTTCCCAAACGCTTACTGAGTATTGTTAAAAGAAGAGGTGATGCAACACAGTGGTAAACATGCCCATGTCCCAACTTTTTTGAAACTTGTTGCTGGCATCAAATTCAATATTCAACATTTCTCAGTTTCAACATTTGATATGTTGTCTTTGGACTATTTTCTGTTAAATATAGGGATAAATGATTTGCACATCATCGCATTCTGTTTTTATTTGCTAACATACAGGCTAACATAAACCATACAGTACATGCTTATGTGGCTTGGAGCTGAACAGTAGTCTGACATGCAGTGTGGGTTAAAATTCATGCTGCTTTCTTAGTAAAAAAAAAAATATCACTCCTCTAGCACCAGTTTCCAGCAATAAAGCAATGAAAAGGCCTTAAAAATAGACCTTTAAAGTAAAGTCCAAAATAAAATTAACATGCGATGAAACACCTTTTAATTGACCAATCCTCAAAAAAAGCCCTAGCAATTGGTTTGCTTTAAAACAAAGTCAGTCTTTAGAATATGACCTCTTGGTTTAGTTTAAAAAAATCTTTGTCTTTTATACATTTTCAAAAATGCCTGTGAATATTACTAATCAGGCCTTCAGAACTACTGTTTTCTATAGGTTGTTCTTGTGCACTTTGCCCTACTGACTGTATCCACGTTGTGAGCGGAAATTCTAATTTTACTCTTCCTTCTCCCCTTATCTTTCCCCTCTTCTGCTCTGCTGTCCTTCACAGTTATTTGTCAAGTTGTTCTCTGGCAGGAAGCCAATGCTGTACAGCTTCCAGAGTTCACTGCCAAGGCTGCCCGTCCCCCCGGTCAAAGACACCTGTAGGAGGGTGAGTTTAGACTCTGATGACAATTTTGTGTCAGTAGCTCACATTGCTGGCTTTTCTAAGGTCACCACTAAAGTGCTTTCAAACGTGTTTTTTTCTACTGCAGGTCAGATACAATATTTGCTGAAATTCACACAAGTCACATTCAAATTCACATGCTTTCCGTTTGGTTCTGTGAAAATAATTTCCATCAAGTTATGACTTCTGACCTCATATTTCAGCAGTGTTACTGTGACTTTGGATATCGTGGGTGAGGTCAGAGGTCACAGTAACAGTGTTGTTTTGGCTGGTGTCTACTGAGAGCAATTCTTTATTTTACCTTTATTTTAACAGGTGGTCAACTGAGACCTAGGTCTCTTTTACAACTGGGCCCTGTATACACATGAATAATAAACACTGTTAAAACATTCAAATACACATGTTAAAAATAGTTGCATTTAATATTACCAATTAGTCCTAACCCTAAATGTTAGGACACAATAAAACGAAATGCACTTTTAGGTAACTACTAATTCTAAAATGAATCAACCTTGTTAAATGTAAAGTTTCAGCATAATTGGTATGTAAATAAATGCACAAACATATTTTGTTGGAATTGGAATCTTTGTACACAATGGAAAGTAAGATCTAATGATGTAATTGTAAATGCAGCAGCATGCATGCATATAACATTTCCTTATTCTAATATGGACATAAAAGCGGCCTGAACAATGTTTTTCCTATTTGCACAAGTTACTGTATACATGGTTTGTTTCAGTAAACACATTGTTTTATTGTTTATGTTGCATTTAACACAGGCTAACACAGTTGCAGCAATGGAACACAATCCTATCATCATAATAAAATACATTTTAAAGTGATTTATGTGGAGAGTAAGCTGTAAAGGGCCGGATATCGAAATTTTGAGGTTCCTTATAACTCAAGAAACTCATTTGACCCCATCTAACTTGATAGCTTGAGACCATTGAGATAATTATGAAGACATTGACAAAAATCACAACGTAATCCTGTTCAAGTCTGTTTATTTTACAGAATTACTGTACATCAACGGTGACAGCACAGCTTTTTCTATCATCTAAGCAAGGCATTTGCAATATCATTCATAACAAGTTTCATAGCCATACTAATACAGTGTCTATTCATGTTTAAATTGTGAAGACTTCTTGCTGTCAGTTGCATTGATTACACTTTCTCTGGTCACTTAAAGCTAAAATGTTGATTTCAAAGCTTCACATAATTGTTTCTCAACAGTGATGCGTGAGTATAGGAGTCGCAAACCTGGACGGTGCTGGCCAATTGCACTGCTAATAATAAGGCAGTGACTTTATTGCTGCACCATTCAGTGTTAAAATAATAGTTACATTACTTTTAATATGTAACTTGGAGGTGATTCCAAAGAAGACATAGGGGAAACTTGCACATTGCCTCTTCTCTCTGACTACTAAGGTGAAATCCCAATACACTCTTTTACATTGTCATTGTTTAACAGTGGATTCATTGTAATGATCACCTGACAATGTACTGTACTGGACTTTTTTTTTACAATGTATTTCCTTTCTTTCAGTTTCAACAAAATGCCCAAAAAACAAGATATAATGCTGTGGTTCAATTTTAAATGTTACCCGATATCTTATCTCCTATATTTCTTTCATATGCCTTTCAGTATTTGGAGTCAGCTCGTCCGCTGATGGATGATGAGCAGTATGAGAGAATGCAGGGTCTGGCTAATGATTTTGAGAAGAACCTAGGGCCTAGACTACAGTGGTACCTCAAGCTCAAGTCCTGGTGGGCCTCCAACTATGTGAGTCTGTCTGCACATCTTCACAACAGATATGGGTTATGTGCATTTACATTTTATGTTTCCTTTCTGATTAACTCAAAGAATCAATTAGAGTTAACTGTTTTGCCGATTCTTCATCTCAACTGCTCAGGGATTCAATCTAGAAACCTTTCGATTACTGTTCAGATGCTCTAAGCACTAGGCTGCCGCTCCAATATATTGCAATTGGAATGAGATACATTTACATTTTAATCATTCTATGAGCACTGTTAACTTGATTTACTCCTGTAATTTTCTCTGGTTAAGTGCCTGGCTCAAGGTCAGTCTCAGATTATTGGCCTTAAAGTTTCAAGGTTTATTTGTCAAATGCACCGAATAACACAGCGTCATCCTGCACAATGAAATTCTTGTGACATGGCACCCAACAACTACGTAGTGAGAGTTAAGAAGAAGAGTATATAAGCAAAAATACGGCTCTGGAAACAAGAAACTCGATGTAGGGGTTTTTAATCAAAACAAACACCGAGCATACAAACAAACGTAATGAAAATAAAGGGGCTGATAATTAAACAGCAAACGAAAGGACTCATCGGTATACTTGTACATACAGACAGCAACAACAATGATCGACAAATGTGGGGAGCAGAGGGGAAACATTTAAACACATACTAATGAGATGATTGGGACCTGGTGTGAATAGTTGAAGACGTGACACGAAACAAGTCCGGGATGTGTTTGTGGAGTGACGGGAACTGGAGGTGTATGGGACGGTGGCGCTGATCCTCACCGTACCGTGACACCGGCCCGCAATAAAATGTGTTCATTGTGGCTGCCCTCTCAAGAAACAAACCCAGGTCGCCCACATGAAAGGCTGTGTTGTTAACCACTACGGCGCAGAGCTATACATTTACTGGGTGTCAGTATAGCCTCTTGACATTATATAATTTTGTCACACATTAACATCACACCGAGTTTGAATATTTGGTTAGACGCCATTAAGCATTGTGTTAAATTGAGTAACGTTTCTTATTAAGTTTACCTCCACCACAAATAGCATCTATGAACTGTGTGGCTTTTGCCACTGGCCGTTTTAACAGCTTATTAGCCATTTCGGAATGACATTGATACAATAACTACTGTATCAATATAGGTGACGATAACGGACTTTTTTGTCAAGTGAGAAGATGAGAGAAAGTGTTTGTCTATCCTGAAGAAATCCTAAGACATAATTTGAAAATCCACAAGAAATAGTCGCAATATAACAGTAAACGGTTTAATTTTAGGCTTCCCATAAGGTAGCTACTGAAGGTTTTAGCCAGCGAAGTGTTTGTCTATCCTGAACAAATCCTCTTTTGCCACTGGCCTTTTCAACAGCCATTCGTGAATTAGCCATTCGTGAATGACATTGATACAGTATCTATCAATATAGGTGATGATAACTGACTTTTTTGTCAAGTGAAAAGACGAGAGAGTCATGTAGCTAGCAACGTGTTTGTCTATCCTGAACAAATCCTAATATCCACCAGAACTCTTTTATTTTAGGCTTCCTATTACGTAGCTACATAGGGTTGTAGCCAGCGAAGTTTTTGTCTGTCCTGAACCTCAGGCATAATGTGTTTTGACTGTTACTGGAGATAAACATGGACCTGTTGTTCCGGAGCCCTCGTCTCTAACCACTATGCTATTTAACAAGGGGTAGTCAGTCAGTCAGTAAGAGACATTTGCTCTTCTAGGCCGGCTCTGCCTACGCGGTCTGGCAAAAATTAAGAGACCACTGCAAAATTATCAGTTTCTCTGGTTTTACTATTCATAGGTATGTGTTTTAGTAAAATGAACATTTTTGTTTTATTCTATAAACTACTGACAACATTACACCCAAATTCGAAATAAAAATATTGTCATTTACAGTATTTATTTGTAGAAAACAACAACTGGTAAAAATAACCAAAAAAAGATGCATTGTTTTCAGACCTCAAATAATGCAAAGAAAACAAATTCATATTAATTTCTCAACAACAAAATACTAATGTTTTAACTTAGGAAGAGTTCAGAAATCAATATTTGGTGGAATAACCCTGATTTTTAATCACAGCTTTCATGCGTCTTGGTATGCTCTCCACCAGTCTGTCACATTGCTGTTGGTTGAATTTATGCCACTCCTGGCACAAAAATTCAAGTAGCTCGGCTTTGTTTGATGGCTTGTGACCATCCATCTTCCTCTTAATCAAATTTCAGAGGTTTTCAATGGGTTTCAGGTCTGGAGATTGGGCTGGCCATGACAGGGACTTGATCTGGTTGTTCTCCATCCACACCTTCATTGACCTGGCTGCGTGGCATGGGTCATTGTCCTGCTGGAAAAACCAATTCTCAGAGTTGGGGAACATTGTCAGAACAGAAGGAAGCAGGTGTTCTTCCAGGATAACCTTGTACTTGGCTTGATTCATGCGTCCTTCACAAAGACAAATCTGCCCGATTCCAGCCTTGCTGAAGCATACCCAGATCATCACCGATCCTCCACCAAATTTCACAGTGAGTGCATGACACTGTGGCTTCTAGGCCTCTCCAGGTCTCCATATAACCATTAGATGACCAGGTGTTGGGCAAAGTTGAAAATTTGACTCGTCAGAGAAGATGACCTCACTTCATTCCTCTACGGTCCAATCTTTATGATCTTTTGCAAACTTCAGCGTGGCTCTTCTTTGCTTCTCATTGATGAAGGCTTTTTTCTAGCTTTGCACGACTTCAACCCTGCCCCTAGGAGCCTCTTTTGAACCGTCCTCGCCGTGCACTTCACCCCAGCTGCTGTTTGCCATTCTTTTTGTAGGTCACTTGATGTCATCCTACGGTTGTTGAGTGACATTCGAATGAGTTGACGGTCATCTCGGTCAGTGGATAGTCGTTTTCGCCCTCTGCCAGTCTGTACCTTTGTCCCCAATGTCTGTTGCTTGATGTTGTTCTTATGAACCGCCGTCTTTGAAATTTTCAGGATGGAAGCAACCTGAGGGATACAGTGAGCTGTATCCCTCTGCCAGAATTTAACCCTTCTTTTCCTCACTCAAAGCTTTTCTTTTCAACTCTTTTGTCATGCTGAATAGTTATTTTTTAATTCAAATTACCTTTGAGGCACTACTTGCACTGTTTTTGCCATCCAGCTGGTCCTATTGCAAGAGGATAGTGATGACCACAACAGTGGTTTTTATACTTTTCCTTGTTAAATTAGATTTGGTTCAGGTAATCACCTAATCAGTACCTCATTAAGTAAAATGAGGTGTGCCTGTGTTGGAATTTAACAGACACTGGAATGAAATTGCTGCCATAGATGAAGGTTATAAAAAGTTAAAATGTGCACTAGGCCGAAGATATCTCTTCATTTTTTCCAGAGCTGTATATCTAGACAGAAAAAAATAACAAAATAAAGCAACAATATACATAACATTGTACACTAGCAACAGTTTAAAAAGAGTATTGTAAACTAGCAGCATTCTGGGTAGTATTTTGAACATTTAGATATGGTAAGTAAACTTGCAGCAATATTGGTAGTAGTATTGAATATTGTAGATATGGCAAGTCATGCAGACATATACATAAAAAATGTAAACTAGCATCAATTTTGATCAGTATGATCATGGATCTGTATTGCTGGGTGAGGAGCCTTATGGCCTGAGGGGAAAAACTGTTTTTGAGTCTGGAAGTGCGTGCTCCAATGCTCCGGTAGCATCTACCAGATGGCAGCAGTGTGAACAGGCCATAGCCTGGGTGGCTGTGGACATAGATGATGTTCTGTGCTTTCCTCAGGCATCGGGTATGGTAGATACCTTGCACAGAGGGTAGATGGCAGCCGATGATGCGCTCCACAGACTTTACCACCCTCTGGAGGGACTTGCGGTCTGCCGTGGAGCAGTGGCCGTACTAGGCACTAATGCAGCCTGAGAGGATACTTTCATTGGTGCCCCTGTAGAAGTTGGTGAGAGTATTTGCAGACATGACAAATTTCTTGAGTCTCCTCAGGAAGTGTAGTCGTTTTTGGGCAGTTTTCATTGCCCAGTTCGGTTTGTCTGGACCAAGTGAGGTCATTCTTGATAAGAAACTTGAATTCGGAAACTCTCTCCACTTCAGCTCCATCGATGTGTATGGGGGCATGACCCCCCCCCCCTCCCGCCGCTTCCTGAAGTCCATGATCATCTCTTTAGTCTTACAGATGCTGAGTGAGAGGTTGTTGTCCTGGCACCCTGTAGCCAGGTTCCTTACCTCCTCTCTGTAAGCGGTCTCATCGTTGTTGGAGATGAGACCCAGGATGGTAGTGTCGTCCGCAAATTTGAGGATGATGTTGGAGCTGTGTGTGGCCACGCAGTCATGTGTGAACAGGGAGTACAGGAGGGGACTGAGTACGCAGCCCTGTGCCCCGCCTGTGCTCATGGTCAGTGCAGAGGAGTTCAGGCTGTCCATTCTCACCACCTGGGGTCTGCCTGTCAGGAAGTCCAGCATCCCAGCATCCAATTGCAGAGGGAGGTGTTAAGTCCCAGGGTCCTGAGCTTAGGAACAAGCTTGGCGGGCACAATAGTGTTGAATGCAGAGCTGTAGTCCACAAACAGCATTCTCACATATGTGTTGCCTTTTTCCAGATGGGAGAGGGTGGTGTGTGTCGTCAGGGCGATGGCATTGTCCATAGATCTATTAGGGCGGTTTGCGAATTGAAAGGGGTCGAAGGTGTCAGGAAGGGTGGAGCAGATGTGAGTTCTGACCAGCCGCTCGAAGCACTTCATGATGGTGGAGGTCAGAGCTACGGGGTGGTAGTCGTTCAGACAGGTGATGGAAGGTTTCTTCAGTACAGGGGCGATGGTGGTCTGTTTGAAGCAAGAGGGGACTGCAGACAGAGACAGGGAGAGGTTGAATATGGAGGTGAAAACCTCCAGTTGTTGGTCAGCGCACCCCCAGAGGAAATGGCCTGGAATGCCATCTGGCCCTGGTGACTTTGGAGGGTTCACTTTTTAAAAACTTTCCTCACGTCAGCCGTGGTTAGGGACAGAGTGTAGTCATCCTGGTCCTCAGCACGCTTCACTGAAGGAATTGTGTTGGTTGCCTCAAATCATGCATTGAAGGTGTTGAGCTCATCGGGGAGTGAGGCGGCGGGACGAGCATCTTTGCTATTTCTCCCTTTGTATTCTGTGATGTGTCGCAGTCCTCCCCCCATGCATCTGGCGTCAGAGCTGTGGTAGTTAGACTCTAGTTTATCCCTGTATACTCCTTTTGCATCCCTGATAGCCTTCCGTAGGTCATATCTGGATCTCCTCAAAGCCTCCAGGTCCGCAGAGCTATAGGCGGAAAACCGTGCTCTGAGCTTAGCAAGGACATTACCATTTACCCAGGACTTTTGGTTGGGGAATGTCCTGACATTGACCCTCAGGACGACATCATTGATGCATTTGGAGATATATGCCGAGAAGAGGCCTTCTAGGAGTGGCCTTGAATATCTTCGGCCTAGTGCACATTTTAACTTTTTATAACCTTAGTTTTACCAGCCAGGTCAATTAAGAAAGTTTTTTTCTGCAGTCACAATATTCTGAAATCATCTTTTCTCCTGTCTTTCTCTCTTTATCCTGTCTCTTTCTTTCTCTGTCGCTCTCTCTCTCAGGTCAGTGATTGGTGGGAAGAGTATATCTACCTTCGGGGTCGCGGGCCCATCATGGTCAACAGTAACTACTATGCGATGGTAAGAAAACTCACCTTTCTGTGGGTTGTGGGAGATTCCAGACTACAATTGTACTAATCAAATTGAGCCTCTTCTAGTGCTGGTTTGCCATGACCCAGTATCTCTAATGTGAATGTAGACTGACAGAATGTAGTAGAAATGACAGGTCTTTGTACAGAGCCTTGTCCCCTGTTCTATATCTGTAAGACAGGACGTTTCACTTGCTCATCACAGATTAGCCTCTATCTTAGTGATTCTCAAACCTGTCCTCCGGATCCCCAGACATTCCATGTGTTAGCTACAGTAGGGATGCAACGGTACAGTGGACCCACGGTTTGGTATGTATTGCGGTTTGTGGATCACGGTATCGGTACGGTTTTGGTATAAATGACACAGGCCTGTCATTGTAGAAGTGTTTCCACTTGAGTAGCTGACAGTGGCAAAGCAATGCATGCAGACTACTCTGTTTACAGTCCTCTTACACTCGTCATCGTATTGAACCAGTGTTAATTTTTTTGATTTAACTTTTTTGATTTAGTCTAGTTTTAGTCATTTTGACTAAAATATCTTTCAGTTTTAGACACATTTATATCATTTTAATAATGATTTTGTCTAGTTATTGTCAAAATGGCAAAAACAGTAAGCCATTTTAGTCAACAAAATGCCTTTATGTTTTAGTCACATTTTAGTCTCATTAACCTACAGCTCTGGAAAAAATTAAGAGAACACTGTACCTTTTTCTTTCCTTTCCAAAAAAGTTGAAAAGGAAAGTTTTGAGTGAGGCACAGAAGCGTTCAATTTGCAGTGGTCTCTTAATTTTAGCTCTTCTGTTCCTCACTCAAAACCTTCCTTTTCAAGATTTTTGGAAAGGAAAGTAAGTGGTCTCTTAATTTTTTCCAGAGCTGTATTGTAGTCTAAACATATCACCATATCAAATAAGGCCAATGGAACAATGGCCAATGGCTAATGTTTCGCTTACAATGTTAATATTGCTTACTATTAGGCCTATTTTTATACATTTTAAGTGCAGCATTGTGCACAGTATGGACATGTGAAATTTCTGAAATGGAAAATACTTATTACACACGCGTTATTGTTAGAGCAGTTTAATTGCCATGAATGGAAATATCATTTAGACATTTAGAATGAGAGGAGAACAGAAGATTCAAGAATGTTTTGATAGTTAACAAATTAGGTTATACCCACTTCTTCAGGCACCACACCATGGCCTTTGCCTGGGCGTATATATTGGGATGGGAATTTTTTTTATTTCGTCTAGTCTCGTTTTTGTCAACCAAAATGAAAAGTATTTTTGGTTCGTTGTTTGTTTTTTCTGTTTCTATTTAGTCAGTTATCATCTCGTCAACTGCCACTAAAAAATAGGTATTTAACAAATATGTTCGTCACTAGTTTTGTTGACAAAATGATCACTGTATTGAACATTGAATCCAAAATTTTCCCACTCATCGGCGGTGCCTCTTCAAATTTACTTCTCTCCGTCTCACTAGCGCTTGCTATTGGCACATTGGATTTGAGAGAATATTTGTTTTTAGTTTCCACTCTCTTCACAAGGCCCCTTTAGGGAGGTTTCCTACTGAGATGTCATTGCAAATCATCCACTGGTTGTTTAAAGGGGACGGAGTCACTGCGATTGCCACATTTTGAGACACTGCTGTGGAGTAAAGTTTGTCAGCCCTCAGGAGCCACCCTAATGGCCTGGGGGTCCAAGCAGTTGCATGCCTTACCTGTTCACAAGCTACGCGTTTGGTTCCGTGGATCTGAATCTACAACATTCAGTCTGTTTTGTGTAGTCTGCAGTGCAATAAGCGACTTTTGGAAATTATAGGAAAAAGACTGCCATATCGTAACTCCGCGGTTCATGTGTGCGTATTGAACCGTAGGGGGCGTACCGAACGGTTCGCTAACATACCGTGTACCGTTGCATCCCTATTGTTTGCACACCTAAATCCACATATCAACTAATTTTCAAGCCCGTGGCTGCTTGATTCAGGTGAGCTAGTTCCGGGTCATAACAAAATTGTGAGATGGATGGGGGTCTCAGGGATGTTTATGTTATCTGATAATGTTGTATATGTAGTTAACAATGATTATTATTACTTTTCAAACATTCTTTCCAAGCTGTCGCTGAGCTTAGTGACATTTTTGATTCCCTTGATGTGTTTATTACCATGTCTGAGAAAAGACATTCACTGACAAACTAATACCCAGTTTTGGATGTTTTAGATGTTTGTCTTTTATTTGAAAAGCATGTCTCAACTATACTCCAGTGTGCAAGAATATAAAAAACAAGTTTGGCGTGTGTCTGTTTAGTCTACTGCAAACTTTGACCCAGTAACTAACTAGTCTATCACTGGTGCTTAAGGGATTCTTTACCCTGACATGGTACAACAGAGCTCCAGAATGTTTCACTGTTCCATTTGGTAGCAGCAATCCAAGTTTTGTCGGCACAACTTCGAAAACATTGTGGTGTCATACAGCACCATAAATTTGAGTAATACATTTTTTAAGTAATTATAAACTAATTTGGGTAGCCTAGTGGTTAAGAAACATTGGGCTAGTAAACTAAAAGTAATTGGTTCTTATCCCGGATCTGACAAGGGGAAAAAACTTTCTTTTTTTCCCTGAGCGAGATACTTAACCCCAATTGCTCCCAGGCAATTGCTGTGAATAAGAATGTGTTCTTATCATACTTACCCGGTAAAATAACAGTATTTTTTTAAATATAAATTTTAACCACTCTCAAATTCTAAGAATCATAGAATTGTCGAGGCATGAATCAGATTAAGGTTCTAAAAAAATACGGAGTGGTCCTGATCCAGACAGCACAGGACCTCAGATGGGCAAAGATTAATTATTCAGCATGACAACAATCCAAAGCACACAACCGAGACAACACTGGAGTGGCTTTGGGACAAGTCTGTGAATATCCTTGAGTGGCCAAGCAGAAGACCAGACTTTAACATCTTTGGGGAGATCTGAAGATTGCAGTTCACCAAAGCTTTCCATCAAAACTGACAGAGGTTGAGACGATCTACAAGGAACAATGGGAGAATCTGCCTAAATACAGGTGTGCAAAGCTGGTGGGCATACCAAAGAATACTCAAAATCTTGCAGATCGCTAGTAAAGCTGATTCAACAAAGTACTGATTGAAGGGGTCTGAATCCTTATGTACGAGATATTTCAGATTCTCATTTTGCATGAATTGGCAAACATTCTAAATACCCCTTTTCACTTTGTCATTATGGGGATTGTTTGTTGTCAAAAGTGACAGAAAACGTCCTATATTAACTACTCAAGAGCGTCCCATGCGCAGCTTTCGTGCAGAACAATGCAAATTGTCTGCCAGTATTTTCTGATAACATGCTGCAATCATCTTGCCATCAATTTTCACAAGATTCCCTGTGCCTTTAGAGCTCACACACCCCCAAAACATCAGTGAGCCACCACCATGCTTCACAGTAGGGATGGTATTCTGTTCACTATAGGCCTTGTTGACCCCTCTCCAAACATAGTGCTTATGATTGTGACCATAAAGCTCTATTTTGTTCATGTCACTCCAAATTAGAGTGTACCAGAAGCTGTGAGGTATGTCTAGGTGTTGTCGGGCATATTGTAACCAGGCTTTTTTGTGGCATTGGCACAGTAAAGGCTTCTTTCTGGCAACTCGACCATGCAGCTCATTTTTGTTCAAGTATCGTCGTATTGTGCTCCTTGAAACAACCACACCGTCTTTTTCCAGAGCAGCCTGTATTTCCCCTGTGGTTACCTGTGGGTTTTTCTTTGTATCCCGAACAATTCTTCTGGAAGTTTTGGCTCAAATCTTTCTTGGTCTACCTGACCTTGGCTTGGTATCAAGAAATCCCTGAATTTTCCACTTATTAATAAGTCATTGAACAGTACTGACTGGCATTTGTAAGGCTTTGGATATCTTTTTATATCCTTTTCAGTCTTTATAAAGTTCCATTACTTTGTTACATAGGTCTTTTGACAGTTCTTTTCTGCTCCCCATAGCTCAGTATCTAGCCTGCTCATTGCATCCACGTGAGAGCTAACAAACTCATTGACTATTCATACACACACACTAATTGCAATTTAAAAAGCCACAGGTGTGGGAAATTCACCTGTAATTGCCATTTTCACCTGTGTGTGTCACCTTGTGTGTCTGTAACAAGGCCAAACATTCAAGGGTATGTAAACCTTTGATCAGGGCCATTTGTGTGATTTCTGTTATCATTATGATTTCAAAAGGACCCAAACAACTATGTGATAACAAATGGCTTCATATGATCACTATCCTTAAATAAAAGACAGTTTTTTTGATTAGTCATATTTTCAAAATCAATGCCAGAATTTCACAATTTCTGCCAGAGTATGCAAACTTATGAGCACAACTGTATAAACAAGATCCAGTAACGCTGTCGCTTTCTATGGGCCCAAGCTCATTTAAGATGGACTGAGGCAAAATGGAAAACTGTCCTGTAGTTTGATAAATCAAAATGTGAAATTCTTTTTTGGAATTATTGATACTGCGTCCTCCGGACAAAAGAGGAGAGGGACCATCCGGCTTGTTATCAGCGCACAGTTATCAGCCAGCATTCATGATGGTTTAGGGGTGCATTAGTTCACATGGCATGTGAAGGCACCATTAATGCTGAACAATATATACAGGTTTTGGAGCAACATATGCTGCCATCCAGACGGCATGTTTTTCAGGGAATACCTTGCTTATTTCCGCAAGACAATGCCAAACCACATTCTGCATGTATTACATCGGCATGACTCCGTAGTAAAAGAGTCTGGGTGCTAAACTGGCCTGCCTGCAGTCCAGACCTGTCACCCATTGAAAACATTTGCCGCATTATGAAACGAAAAATACGACAAAGGAGACCACAAAGTGTTGAGCAGCTGAAATCCTATATCAAGCAAGAATGGGAATACATTTCACTTTCAGAACTACAGCAATTGGTCTCCTCAGTTCCCAAACGCTTACAGAGTATTGTTAAAAGAAGAGGTGATACAACACATTGGTCAGCATGCCCCTGTCAACTTTTTTTAAACATGTTGCTGACGTCAAATTCAAAATGGTCATGTATTTTTCCAAAAACAATAGTTTTTCTCAGTTTCAACATTTGATATGTTGTCTTGTTGTACTATTTTTAATTAAATATAGGGATAAATGAATCATTGCATTCTGTTTTTATTAGCATTTTACGCAGCGTCCCAACATTTTTGGAAACAGGGTTGAATTTAAATGGGCTATCTACAACTGGTACATACATTTTATGACTAATTATAAAAAAAACATAATTTTGGTAATATGAGTACTCTGTCCTTGCATCCATGACCTGTCCATGAATTTGACCATGGGTGGTTACAAGGCCTAATAAACAGGAGGTGATAGATATGTACATCCCTGCCTCTCCGATATATGGAGAGAAAAAAAGGTGGCCTCACAACAGAGTATATATCTCCACACCAAACAATGTTCAGCCTTTACAGAAGCCTTCTGTAAAGGTGAAACATATAAATACAGTTGGCCTCTGGTTGGTGCTTTGGTGTCTTGAGAAGTGAACAGTTTCCCACCACTAATTGTCAAAAAACAATTGTAACGAGACAATAAACAGAAAACATATGACGCTTTTCGGGGACATTTTGATAATATCATTCATAATGATGAATTACTTTTAGGGCCCTTCTAGAAAAATCTGAAAATAAGTTTTTTTTTTAAATGGGTGATTGTAAATGAGTACATTATATATATATATACACTCATATATATACATATATATATTCATATACACTCATATATATATATATATATATATATATATATATATATATATATAAAACATTCATAAGAGGTAAACATTCATGTTATAAAGCTATTGTTCAATTGTCAGAGGGATATTTGGTCATTTTATCTTGACATTGATACAAATCACTGCTAAGACCTTTACAACAAAAGATGCTCTTATACCCTCTAAAATGCTCAATTTCAATTGCTTTAAATTTATTCTGTAAAGGTCAGAGGAATGCAACAACTCAGACTCTCTGCAATACAAACAAATCTGAATCTGTCTTTATCCAGGATTTTCAGTATGTGTTCCCAACTAGCATCCAGGCAGCAAGGGCGGGAAATGCCATCCATGCCATCATGCTTTACAGGAGGAAACTGGACAGAGCCCAGATCAAACCAGTGAGTTTCTCTCTCTCCTTCTTATCTGTCTGCCTGTGTGTGTAACAACCGCAAGCATAGACTACTGTATAGTGATAGAGGACAAGATAGACTACTGTATAAAGATTGATGACGATATAGACTATTGTATATATATGACAAGATAGACTATTGTATAGAAATAGACGACAAGATAGACTACTGTATAAAGATAGATGACAATATAGACTATTGTATATATATGACAAGATAGACTATGGTATAGAAATAGACGACAAGATAGACTACTGTATAAAGATAGATGACAAGATAGACTATTGTATATATATGACAAGATAGACTATTGTATAGAAATAGACGACAAGATAGACTACTGTATAAAGATAGATGACAAGATAGACTAATGTATGGAGATAGATGACAAGAGATAAATTTCAAATATAATTACATTACTACAGTCATGACAAAATCAGTATTTATTTTTTCTTAACTGAAATAATAACGGAAAAAGTTATCAGATGCCGAACATGTCATTATGGTTGTAATTGTCATAACTCTTTAACATCTCCTAATGTGTTTTGATAGGGATTGAGAAAGAACTTTTCTTCCTACTTTAATTACTGTGTGTTTGAAACAACCTTTCTGATTAGTTAAACAGTGGGGATTGTTTATCATTCCCATGAGGAAACGGATAAAAAATATAAAGCCTTTCGATTATACATAATCTAGTCTTTGATTATGTTGTCACAGCCATTGTCGCAGCTGTTACTGGCTTTTTGTGATCTTTTCTGCAATATGTGGTACTGTCATTTATGCCTGGTTTACTGTATAACCAACTGTGACCACAACCTGCTCACACCTGAGATTATAGCTTATAATTATAGTCCAACTGTATCAAGCTATTATCACACATTATTTTTTTCTTGTTACCCCTCTCCCACTCCTCTTCCCCCACCTCTATGTCCTGGCCCCCTTTTCTTACACCTGTGCATCATGACGCTTTAATGGATGTTAACTTTTCGACATGAATAAACATCCAACTATAAAAACTCAAGTGCACAAAAATACACATAAACATCCATATTAACACACTCACAAATGATGCATTTATATAAACACACAAACATCTAAATGAAGACACATATATGGTATATGCATATTGATCCATACGAACACAGTCACCGGGTAAACCTATTGTTTCTGTTCTTCTGTATGTCCCTCCCTCCTACTGTCCAACGCTGCCACATTAGATTTACTTGCTGCCAAACACGGTGCCTTTGTGTTCCGCCCAGTGGGAGCGGATGTTTAACACCACCCGCATTCCCGGCCAGGAGACAGGTAAGAGGAGGGCACTAACCACAGCTCTGCCCTCTGCACTCCAACCCCTCCTGCGACACCCAGCATCGGCAACAGACGAGGAAATAGACTGTCACCTCCGGCCAAAGTGTTTAACCAGCACACACCACTTAAGTACAACAATCCGCTCCAAGATATTTTGTTTCACTCAGTCACTGGCTGTTCTCAAAGATGACAATTTGTTGGCTCTGTAATTGGCTCTTTGATTTGAACAACGGGATGTAAAACTGCATCATTACCACACTAGCAAACGAAATTTGAAATGTAACAAATTACGACAGCAAATGATACCCAGCCACTTGAACACTCCAAATTTGGAGCGGGACTAAGAAATAATATTGTAGAGTTAAAACCAACTACTTCTGGGTTGTGCTGGTAACACTGAGACTGTATTTGGAGGGGCCCTGCTCCTCCCTTTAAGTCTGGCAGCCCTCAAGTCCCTCCTGCTGTCTTCTTCGGTGTAGCTCACCCAATCTTCATCCCTCATCTTCCTCCTCTTCTTTCATAGGTCACACTGTGTATCTGTCATCTCCCAGGGGCGTTTTCATTCCACCCAGTAGCGTCATCTCTGTGTTTTGTTGACCCTCCCTTTTTGTTGACCCTCCTCCCTCTTTCTTTTCAGCTCATGCTCCTAAACACTATCCCTATGTGCTCCTCCCAATATGAGCGTATGTTCAACACCACTCGTATCCCAGGTGTAGAAACAGGTAGAGTGGCACGCCCTATCCACTCCTGACACTAATCTTCTAATGTATTTGCAACTTTTAATTTAGGTGAATGAGCATGCTAGAGTTTAATATTTGGAGGGCGAGTATTTCTGTGCATGTGAATAACACCAAGAGTTTACAGGCAGTTAGAATGAGTTCGGCACATTGCATTTTGCTAGGATTATGATTGGTAACTGCAGCCATCACTTATAGAATTTTTTAGGTTGTATGACAGCAGGAGCTTGGGTCGGTATTAGTAGCCCTGTTAAATCACTACTATTTGATTTTAACAAACAAGTCATTAAACTTATTGTTAATATAAGTTAATTGGCTGGACTGTAGGCTACATGTGGACTTATCATTCAAATTATGATAGAAATTGAATTGGGAATAATAATAATAGTGATAAATTCACACAAATCACAAAAGAAGATATTGACTTATTTACCCTGTAGGCAGTAAAACATGCAGGTTAACCTGACAACAAAGTTTACAAATCTCCAACTTCCTATCATTGATGCCCAAAATGTTTTACATTTAACTCATTTACCAAGCACTCTTATACAGAGAAACTCGCAGGAGAAATCTGCAAACCAATACAATTTTCATATATTGGCATTATGCTATTCCCTCTTCCTCATGTTTTTTTGTTGTTGTACCTTTGTAATATGGGCAAACAGTCATTTGAAGTGCTCCATAAAATCTACAATGGTTCAAGGAAATTGCCTGAAAACCGGGCTTTCCCTTAGTGACCAAAGTACAATAGAAAGCAGTCATACTCTAACTCGCCCAATCTCTAGTCAACACGTGTAGAAGAGCACAAATACATGCCCCGTATTTGACGCCATCGAAACTAGTGAATTAGTCTGTTCAGTTAATTATATTAATAACAGGAAGTTTTATCCAGAGGAATTCACTTAAGTTATTTCAGATATAAGGATTGTAAACATTTAATAGCTAATCAGGATCAGGATCCAACCCACACCCTAGTTTATAGTGGGAGATTTACAATAATTTTATTTATGACAACTTTATAAACCTTCCTATAATCTGGCATGAATATTTTAAGTTGCATGAAATAATTTTCTGAGATATTTTAATTGATGGTTTCATGAAAACTTAATTTGGAGTGCTCAATTTATGAACTAGTCATATATTTGAATAAATATGCATGGTCATAGTCTACATAATGTTGCAATTTAAATGTAATGTATGTATAATAAATGCATGACATTTTATATAGATCCACAGTATACAGTGATATGTTTGACATAGTAAAATGCATAAAATGACAGTGTACACCTTTAAATGCCATGGACGCTGTTCTGTTTTTGTTCTTTTTCTCAATATCTTTTTCCATTGTCTTCCAAAAACTGTATTTCTAAATAGTGCGTTTGTGACATTTATTATTCTTTTTTTACATTTGAAATACTTTTTCAAGCTATTTGAAAAAACAATGTAAGCAGTGAGAATGTAGTACGCTGAAAGTTTGGCACTTTATAGATTAGCCTAATCTAATCTATAAAATCGCCAAGTAAAGATAAAGGAAAAATATGGTCCTGTTAAACTAAGAGGATAAGACCAAGAAAATTAAGTTACAATGACATCAAATAGTTTATTTATGTGTAGTACTCAAAAACCTATAGTTTAGACCCACCCCGCCACATTCATCGCCCACTTCCACCCCTGCCTCTTCCCAAGTCCCCTTCACTTTTTCTTATTCAAAGTGAGTTTCTTGAATAGTAAATGAATGTTCACTTGAATAACAAAAACTGTAACCACATGAATGTGAAATAATATTTTCCTTTCAGTATGATACTTGTGTTTTGGTATTTCACAGAACTCTTTTCACTGCATTTGGTATCATATTGTTGCTATTGGTATTTTTGTGGTGACAGATCAATGTTTTTTGCTGGACCGTGTAAGCGGAGCCAGCCTAGAAGAGCGAATGTCTCTTACTTACTTATTTACTTACTTACTTACTTACTGACTGACTGACTGGGTGACTGACTGACTACCCCTTGTTAAATAGCGTAGTGGTTAGAGACGTGGGCTCCGGAACAACAGGTCCCACGTTCGACTCCCGTAACAGTCAAAACGCATTATGCCTGGGGTTCAGGACAGACAAAAACTTCGCTGGCTACAACCTTGTAGCTACGTAATAGGAAGCCTAAAATAAAACAGTACTGGTGGATTTTAGGATTTGTTCAGGATAGACAAAAACTTGGCTACATGATTCTCTCGTCTTTTCACTTGACAAAAAATTCAGTTATCGTCACCTATATTGATAGATACTGTATCAATGTCATTCACAAACGGCTAATTAGCTGTTAAAATGGCCAGTGGCAAAAGAGGATTTGTTCAGGATAGACAAAAACTTTGCTGGCTACAACCTTAGGGAATCTACGTTATGGGAAGCCTAAAATGAAACTGTTTACTGTTATATTGCGACTATTTCTGGTGGATTTTCGAATTATGTCATAGGATTTCTTCAGGATAGACAAACACTTCGCTGGCTACACGATTCTCTCGTCTTTTCACTTGATGAAAAAGTCTGTTATCGTCACTTATATTGATACAGTAGTTATTGTATCAATGTCATTCACAAATGGCTAATAAGCTGTTAAAACAGCCAGTGGCAAAAGCCATACAGTTCATAGATGCTATTTGTGGTGGAGGTAAACTTAATAAGAAACGTTACTCAGTTTAACACAATGCTTAATGGCGTCTAGCGACATATTACTTGCTAATAAGCTTTTAAAACGGCCAGTGGCAAAAGTCATACAGTTCATAGATACTATTTGTGGTGGAGGTAAACTTAATAAGAAATGTTACTCAGTGTAACACAATGATTAATGGTGTCTAACGAAATATTCAAACTCGGCGTGATGTTAATGCGTGACAAAATTATATAATGTCAAGAGGCTATACTGACACCCGGTAAATGTACAGCTCTGTGGTGTAGTGGTTAACGTCACAGCCTTTCACGTGGGCGACCCAGGTTGGATTCTGAAGAGGGCAGCCACGATTAACACATTTTATTGTGGGCCGGCTGAACTAGGCTTGCCTGGTTTCTTGTTAATACCTCAAAATCTTCTATCTACACAATCCATATTCACGTTTATTGTATTATTTTAACATGAAGCTAGAATACTTAGTTGAAACAAGGTTCATCCCTCCACCATTTTTGCAAAAAGCTGAGTCATGGGCCTGGTGAAATATGACCACTCTAAAATTCATAGTAAGGACTGACTATCAATTTTAGTTTCAAGTAACTTTTGAGGTCATAAAGTTAATATTGACATTGTTTAAAAATGTTGGAGTGAAACAAGCTTTTATGGGGTATAAGAGTTGAGTTAAGCCAACAAGGCATTTGAAAGTTAAACAATGCCTTCAGAAAGTATTCAGACCTCTTCACATTCAAACATTTTGTTATCTAATATAGTTTGTTTACAATTGAAGTCTATTTTTTGTCATACATTTTTTTTATTAACAGAACAAAAATAAATATAGATTTACTCAACAACGTAATATTTGTTAACAGTACTCAAAAACATTAATTGATATGAAATATTATTGACATTAGTAAAAAAATTTAATTATTAAATTTTAAATTAATTTTTGGGTGAAATTCCATTTACCATGAGTTGTTTTTGAAGACCTAAAGAGTCATTATTCTCACAAAAAACATTATTCACAAAATAGTTAGGAAAATAGTTGGGAAAATAGTTGGGACGCTGTGTGAAATGCAAATAAAAACAGAATGCAATGATGTGCAAATCATTTATCCCTGTATTTAATTAAAAAGTGTTCAAAGACAACATATCAAATGTTGAAACTGAGAAATACTATTGTTTTTGAAAAAACACATGGCCAAAAAGTTGGGACAGGGGCATGTTTACCACTGTGTTGCATCACCTCTTCTTTTAACAGTACTCTGTAAGCATTTGGCAACAGAGGAGACCAATTGCTGCAGTTTTGAAAGTGAAATGTATTTCCATTCTTGATATAGGATTGCATCTGCACAACAGTTCGGGGTCTCCTTTGTCGTATTTTTTATTTCATAATGCGCCAAAAGTTTTCAAAAGGGGACAGGTTTAGACTGCTGGCAGGCCAGTTTAGCACCAGGACTCTTTTACTATGGAGCCATGCTGTTGTGATACATGCAAGAATGTGGTTTGGCATTATCTTGCTGAAAGAAGCAAGGTATTCCCTGAAAAAGACGATGTCTGGATGGCAGCATATGTTGATGCAAAACCGGTATATATTGTTCAGCATTAATGGTGCCTTCACAGATCTGCAAGTCACCCATGCAATGTGCACTAATTGCACCCCCATACCATCACGGATGCTGGCTTTTGAACTGTGCGCTGATAACAAGCTGGATGGTCAATCTCCTCTTTAACCTGGAGGACGTGGTGTCCATGATTCCCAAAAAGAATTTCAGATTTTGATCAGACAACAAAACAGTTTTCCACTTCGCCTCAGTCCATCTTAATTGAGCTCAGGCCTAGAGAAGGCAGCAGCAGTTCTGGATCTTGTGTATATATATGGTTTCTTCCTTGCATGGTAGAGTTTTAACTTGCATTTGTGGATGTAGCGACATACTGTGTTCATTGACAATGGTTTTCAGAAGTGTTCCTGAGCCCATGCAGTGATTTCCACTACAAAATTATGTCTGTTTTTAATGCAGTGCCGCCTGAAGGCCCGAAGTTCATGGCCATCCAATATAGGTTTTCAACCTTGTCACTTGGATACAGAGATTTCTTTGGATTCTTTTAATCTTTTAATAATATGTATCGTAGATGATGAGATCCCCAAACTCTTTGCAATTTTACGTTGAGAAACGTCATTCTTAAATTGTTGTACTATTTACCCGCGCAGTCTTTCACAGAGTGGTAAACCCCTTCCATCCTCACTTCTGACAGACCCATCTTCTCTGGAATTAGCTTTTAATACCCAATCATTTTACTGACCTGTTGCCACTGGACCTAATTAGTTGTGTGATATTCCAGGTTTAGTTTTTTACCATTACACAACTTTTCCAGTCTTTTGTTGCCTCTGTCCCAACTTTTTTGAAACATGTTTCTGACATCAAACATTTGATTTGTTTTCTTTGTACTATTTTCTTTTGAATTTAAGGATTAAATGATTTGCACATCACTGCATTCTGTTTTTCTTTACATTTTACGCAATGTCCCAACTTTTTGGGAAACAGTGTTGTAGATAAGATATATTTTTTTGCCAGAAATGTAAATAAAAACATATTTTGGTTTGCCATTATGAAGTATTGTGTGTAGATTAGTGGCAAAAATAATCAATGATTAGGTCTATCAGAGAAAGTCATGAGAAAGTGACGGAGCCTGAATACTTTACTTAGGCACTATATTCTTCAAGAATCAAAGGGATATATCAATTGGACTTGCAGAATTGGAGATACAGTATATCACAGTAAGTCCAATAACACCTGTATTAACTTTGAATTTAAAGTCTTTAGGAAATAAAGTTCTTTGAAATGCCAGTCTTCTTTAGTTCTACCCTCCTAGCTCGATCTCTCTAAAATCTAACTACTAAACTTACACAATCATTCCAATAATCATTACATCTTACTGTGACCAATAATAACAGTACACTGTCTACAAACAAGGGACAAAGTGGCCTGAAATGATGACGTTATTCTATTAAAAGCAGATTTACCACTTAGTTGGCTGTAAATGTGTCGTAATGACGTCATTCCATCCAGCTTAGCCGGCTAGGGAATGGCATTTTATGCCAAAACCTCTGAAAATCTTGTGTTTTTCACTTATCACTGCCACTCCTCTCTCTTCATTCCTCCATCTTTGGGTATGTCTAGACACCATTCAACATATGGATGAGAGCAGGCACATTGCTGTTTACCACAATGGCCGCTTCTTCAAGGTGTGGGTGTTCTATGATGGACGCCTGCTGTTGCCACGGGAGATTGAGCAGCAGATAGAGAGGATCCTGGCCGATGAGAGTGAGCCCCAGAAAGGGGAAGAGCACCTGGCCGCACTCACTGCCGGAGAGAGGTGTGTGGCACTGCTAACAGGAAGTGATGCCCCCTCAGTGGGCTGCTACAAAAGATTAATGCAGACTCCTATGGGCCATTAATTTTGGCCTTATTTTTGTGAAGTGCAGCATCATGACCACAAGTTGGATGTCGTTTTACAAAAAAATTGTGTTAAAATTTTTTTTTATGTGAGTGTAGAACCTTATTGGATATATTTTGTTTACACATATACTGCCCTTTTTAGATTTTTCTGGTAATTTTAGATTTTCTGGTCAATTAAACATTGATTTGTGGATTTAGATGTAATGTTTCGGGTTATTGTCTTGCTAAAATATCCACTTGCAGTCAAGCACCAACCTCCATTTAAAGGCAGCGCAGTTTATGGCAAAATATCCTGGTACTTGGTAATGGTCATAATGCTGTTGATCACAACAAGGGCCACAGGACCCATACCATCATGGATTGTAATGAATCACATGTTTTTGTGGTGTGTTCTATTTTTATGTCACCTGGTTTGGTGTTGAATGTCCGCCCTAATACTGTTATGTGACCTCTGCTCACTAGGGGACCATGGGCCAATGCACGTGAAACCTTTTTCAAAGGTGGCAAGAACAAGCAGTCACTGGATGCCATCGAGAAGGCAGCTTTTTTTGTAACCCTCGACGAGTCAGAACAGAGATACCAGGATGATAACCCAGTCAAGTCATTAGAAAACTATGCCAAGGCTCTCCTCCACGGCAAATGCTACGACAGGTTAGTGGCTGATTTGAGCTTGTTCCAACCAATGAAAGCCAAGAAGGTCAGTCTTCCAATGAGGAATCAGATTAATTGTCAGATTGTGGTGCTTCTACAGTAAAGCCTGGTTACAAATCTGCCTCTGCAGGCTGGCAAACCCCTTCAGTAATTGTTATGACAAACAAGTAGCACGAGAGTTATCAATACCACACAAGCAGGCCTCAGACTAACCTAATTATTGTAACTCCTGTAAATTGCTATGGATAAGAGTGTCTGCTAAATTAGTAAGATGTAAAATCTCGATTGCCATTCAGCAATTGGCCATTGGCAAAAAAAATTTAAAGGGGATTTTAACCATAGTTAAGTTATACTAATAACTAAAGTAAGCAAAGGTATATTTGTTTGAATAAAATACATCTCCTCAACATGATTGAATTTGAACGATCAAATTTTAATTTTGCAGTAGAACCGACTTCCCCTGTATTTGTCTGTTCATAAAATACCACACTTTCCGACATTCATAGCGGAATTAGATTCCACCTTCCTAACAAAATGATGATCAAAGAATATGATAGTAATACTTTTTTTAAGACAAACAATATTGTTTATAAAACAATTGTCATTTTTTAAACACTTACGTTGATCATGCCCATGTTGTATTTTTTGCCTGGCTTACTAATTACAGAGTAATTACAAAGCTCTTTGGCGTTTTGCTTGCCTGATGCCAGTACAAGTAACTACAACAGATCTCACGGGTAATTATCATGTTTGCGTTCATCCCACCCATAACATGCCAACAAACAACATTAACACAGATTTACTTATAACAATAACTTTTTCCAATAATAATTTCTTTTTGACAATCAATTTCATGCTTTCTTAATTTTCCATTGAATCTGGTCATTAGTTCTATGAAGGACGCCACCTTTTGTTCTACTAAATGCCCACTAACTAACAGAAAAAATTCAGAATAATTTCATCCAGGCAGACAGATCCCTATCAAGTATGGTTAGGCTCCAATGTTGTAGTAAACTTGCAGTTTTAACGAGAGTCATATCTAAAAAGAGCAGCTATACATTTTTACATAATGACTGCTAGCCACAGATCTTAATAGTTACTGTAGCTTCTTAACCTACAGTACATGGTATCGGCACATGCTTGACATTGTCTGCAATGTTTGGGGACCCATTTTGGCTCGACACACTACTTTTACAACCAGTGGCTAAAAATCATGGAATGCACCTTTAAATAAATTTACCATTGATTCTTGAATACAATGTATAGATTCCTCGTGAGTTTATCCTATACCCCAGTACAGCTCAAAACATTTTCCTTTGTAAACTATTAATGTGTAGATAGACAATTTACTGTAAAGTCAAAACATTTTTAAAACAATGAAATGGAGGCCTAGGATGGTCCAGTGGTGTACTGCTGTTGCATGGGTTTGAACTAGTTATTCAGCAAATCCTCTCGATCTCCTCTTTCTTTCCCCGCTGCCTCTATCAAATGAAGCATACATTCCTGAAAATATACTGTATATTTACAAAAAAGTCTGTAAATTAATATTTAGTCCCAACATCCATGGCTCTTATCAGCAGCGGTGGGAGTATTTTGTTTGAACTACACATTTTCTCTCTTAATGTTGGTTACACTGCAGATCTGAATGTAGCTAATTTCACATGTTGCTGTGTTTCTACAGGTGGTTCGACAAATCCTTTAACCTCATCATCTTTAAGAATGGAACCATGGGCCTGAATGCTGAACATGCTTGGGCCGATGCTCCAATCGTAGGCCATCTCTGGGAGGTATGTCCATATGCTTATTCGTGAATTAAGCATTTGTCTTGCTAGGCCTTGCTAGGGCATTGTGCATTATTGTCAATGTGTAGAGTTATTTTCAATGAGTAGAGGTCTTTCAATTTATATTGTCAATTACTAGCCTTCTCTCATCTGAAAGCTGTGTCAACTCTCCCCTCCGCCTCTCAGCAAGTGTTGGCCTTGGACCCTGTGAATTTGGGATACACTAAGGAAGGTCACTGCAAAGGGGAGCCCCACCCCAACCTGCCTGGACCCCAGAGACTGCAGTGGGACATTCCTGCTGAGGTGAGAGGCAAAGGCACAACTAAAAGTTAAAGTTCTATTTCAATCAGCTGTTGCAGCAGGTAGCCTAGTGTTTAGATCATCTGACCATTTAGTGAAAGGTTGTCAGTATCCGAAAGATTTCTAGATTATATCCTGTAGCTGGCAAGGTTATTCTCTTCTTGAGCAATGCAGATGACCCTAATTGTTCCCATGCTGGTGCCCTATTTTTATGCTTCATTGGACTGGAAAGTCCAATTCTGAAAGAGTAGTAGTCCTGATTCTAACCCATACTGCAGCACTACAGACTGCTTGACCTTCCACCAGTTGACTGAAATGTGTATGTGTTTTTATGTGGCCCTCAGTGCCAGAGTGTGATTCAGAGCTCTTTGAAGGTGGCCCAGGCACTGGCAGATGACGTGGAATGCCATGTCTTCCCCTTCAAGGACTTTGGCAAGGGCCTTATCAAAAAGTGCCGCACCAGTCCTGATGCTTTCATCCAGATTGCCCTGCAGCTTGCACACTTCAGGGTAAGGGGATTTTAAAATGTATTCAAAGAGATACTGTGATATCCTGACAGTTAAGCTGTTCTTCTACCCCTTTATCCATTATCCTGTGCTTGACATTCACTCTTGTCCATTTGTAGTGGAACAAATGTATTTAACTATTTATTAGATTTAACACAATATAGTTTTAACCTGAGTACCTGAGACTTTTTGTTGAAGCATGTGATTAAACAAAGCAGGGCTTTCTCTGTGTTTTTTTTGCCCACACATTACATACATGAGCACAATTCTGTCCAAACATTTCTGTCTCTGTTGCACAGTTCCACACTTGTCTGGCAGTTGTGGTACGGACATGTTCTCCAACAGTAAGCGTATTTTCCCGTAGTGGATATCGGTCGCTGTCTTCCGTTCTGAAATAATAGTCTCCAATGTGTGCCGTTTAACACTGTTTTACAAGTTAAACAATACTTTTAATTTGTACTTGGATTTCACTTCTCAAATAGTTACCACATGGTAGTCGTAGTAACCTATCTGCATTCAGCAACATCAGGGACAAACATGAGAAGTAATTTTATAGCGGCCTCTTCTGGGAAGCCCAGCAGCTGCTGTAAAACAGGTCAGGAACATGTTTTTACACTTCCGGTGACCTTGTCAATGCCCCACTATAGTTACTTATTTCTTTCTTATTTATTCCAACAGTGCCTTAATGCATCAAACAATTTGCAGCACTAAAATAATGTTGTTGTATAATACCAAATATATCTGACAGAGTATTGCTGTTTGAACTTTGTTGTGCTTTTATATGGTTGAAAATGCAGTGCTGGGGTTCTCAAACCACATCTAAGAGACCAGCAGCCATTGTTTTTGAACTTTTCCTGAGCTAGCACACCCTGATTCAACATGTGAACTAATTATCTTTCCCTTGATTAGTCAAGTCAGGTGAGCTAGTTCAGAGCTACAACAAAAACGTGAAAGGAGTGCTTGTCCCCGAGGAGAGGTTTGGCAACCGCAGGTGTAGTGACAGGGCTCCTGAGTGGCATAAGTCATTGCCTCAGTGTACAGCTGTGTCATTACGGCCAGGCATTAAAATCCTGGTCACAGCATACAGACAATGTCTGGGGGTCCCACCGAGGTGCAGTGGGATTTCGAAAAGGACAGCCTTGTCTCGGCACGCTTTAGTGCCTACCTGCCGTACATCTGGTACCTGCAAGCTCAATCACGGATTACGTGATAAGAAATGGCATATTGGTGAAGTGTGCATCGGAGGACACGTCTCACATGCTAAGAGTTGCTCAAATGTAAGAGATGATAACTTGTAGGTCTGTTCTCTTTAGGACAAAGGCAAGTTCTGCCTAACATATGAGGCGTCCATGACACGTCTCTACAGAGAGGGCCGCACAGAGACAGTGCGCTCTTGCACCATGGAGACCTGCGCCTTTGTTCGCTCCATGATCAGAGACGAGACGGTAGGGGTCAGAGTACACACCATCTCCTTACATGTCAGCCTTCATCTATTTTACTTCATAGTGGGGGCAATTTTGTTTTGATTAAAGGATAAATTCACTCAAAAAACAGTTTTCTCTCACTTGCTTAAACGTTAGTGCACAAGGCTGAATGATTGTCCTACTACTGCAGATCCTATCAAAACTCATTTCCGTATAGAAATTATTACTTTTTGGGAATTGATAGAATACCCATGCTACAGGATTGTTTAATCCTTTCATGAAACTGGTCAAATTATGATCTAGCTCCTGTCTGTTATATTTACATTTTTGTCATATTAAACAGTGTTAGTCCTCAACAAGTCCTCAAGTACCCCCATCACTATACATTTTTTCTGTGACTGCTTGGCCGTCTACGTCACCTCAAACTCTATCTGCCGCTAGAGAGAGGAGCGTAGGAGACTAGTGAAAGCAGCAGCAGACAAACACCAGAAATTGTACCGTGAGGCCATGACAGGGAAGGGCATAGACCGTCACCTTTTCTGCCTCTACGTCATCTCCAAGTATTTGGGAGTGGACTCTCCCTTCCTCCACGAGGTGAGTGAAAGCTACACAGGGCACTGCAGTTTTCAGAAGCAAATAACAAAAAAAAAATTTGTCCCACTTGACTGAAAACCCAGTCCAGTTTGCGGGATACAAATCAAACAGCGACTTTTCCTTTGACCTTGGTTTTCAGTCAAGATAAAAGGCCCACAAATTAGCCTTATGTTTAGAGGTTTAGCACACAACCGTAAAGAAAACAATGCTCCTTTTGGTTGAAACTGCTCATTAAAACTGTCGGTGGTTCTGTGGACATTTTGCAGGTCTTATCAGAGCCTTGGAGGCTGTCCACTAGTCAGACTCCACTGCAGCAGACCGAACTGTTTGACCTGGCTAACCACCCTGAGCTTGTATCCTGTGGTGGAGGCTTCGGCCCGGTGAGTACTCTCCTCCTTTTCAACGCCTGAATCCTTTTAAACATTGTCTGTAAACAGCGCATAGCTTAGTCAATAGCCGGTGACCCAGCATTTTGGGAGTCACAGGATAGTGATTTGAGCTCGGGAGTTAGGTTATGATTGTTATCTGTTTATCTAAGCCCTGTTTTGGAATGTTAAAGTGGACGATCTTATACCTGGGTTGAGTTCATTCAGGCACTCTCGGGGGAACTATTTTTTCTTCCAGCAGAAAACTCAAATGTGAGACCAGCTAGTTTGGTATCTAATTAAAGAGACCTACTGTTGTCTCCTCCAGGTGGCTGATGATGGTTATGGTGTTTCCTATTTTGTCCTTGGCGAGGACTTCATCAACTTTCACATCTCCAGCAAACACTCCAGTCCAGAGACCGTACGTTTGCTTCTTTCACTCAGCCCTCTCTTGTACCTTTTTTCATGTTCCTTTTCTCCTCTTTTCTTTATCTTACACCATTCTCTTCTCTCCCTCTCCTCCCTAAAACTTTCTTCTCTCTCTTTCGCTCAGTCCTATACTGTGCTCTTCTCAGTCTCTCTTTCTGTGTTGTATAACTTTCTCCTTTCTGTCCTGCTCCCTCTTTCTCTCTCTGACCAATTCTGTATGCTTGCATGACAAGGTCAATGTGGCCAAAGCGATGTGACACATACTAACTACAGAAACAGCAACAAAAACAATAAGAATGTAAAATCACTCTCTTACTGCAGGACTCCCATCGCTTCATGGGTAACATAAAACTAGCCCTGCTGGACCTTAAGGATCTGTTTGAGGTTGAGAAGAAAGCCATCAAGTGATGCATTGCTCCTTTGAAGGCAATATAATTGAGAAATTGAAATATTTTTAACAAAAGCATACTCTTCCTGAAGCTTGTACAGATAAAACAATTAAAAAATATATTCTGTTAATTTCTGTTATTAGAATCGATAATTAACTGGGAAAAAGTTTGTAATAATGAATATTTATATCACAATTTGTTTGGTTTTATCATTGTGATGGGTTGTTTGTTATGGGGATTTGGATAGGATTTTGGTATATAATAAGTAGCACATGGATCAAAAATGTTTCTCTGCAAGACTGTATGCACTGTGCCTTAGTGACCGACTAATGTAGAAATGAACTGATGGAGGACCATGAGTGAGAGTCAGGTCATGTTGCCCCTAGACACTGATCAAAGTTCAGTTTAGCATTTTGTTACTTTAATGATGGTAATATCCAAATAGGGGAAACTGATCCTAGATTCTGTGACTGGAGAAAGGAGTGTGACAGTGCTCCACTTCCTCTCCCATGGCCTTTCTATCCAGTGTTATTTCTTGTGTGTACAGCTTTTTTCCCCTTCTCTTTTAGCTGCTATGTTTTTACCACTTGATACAGTAGTTTATCCTGTTATGTTGTTGTTTCAGACTCAGGTTTTTAAACGTGGCCTAGTTTTAGTTTGCCGCAGCGCTACAGATTTGGCATGTTCAGTAATGTTTGGTACCAAGGCCTCCTCACCTCTAATCCACTCACCTCCAATACTTTTCAGTGCCAGTGACATTTTACTACTACGACCCATACCCCCTAGGAACATCTCAAGGTCTGAAAAGACGTACGATACGGTTAACGTTCTACCTAGTCTCTTCATGGTGATTATCAGGAATTTTGAAGAAAATCTGTCACATACCTGACTGAAACTGAGGTGCAGGAAACAGAGTACAAAAATGGAAAAACATCTCTGCACACCCAGGATCATCCGACCTTCATCTGATCATACCAAGAGCAGAGCATCTTTTTTTCCATTTTTGAATATAAGTTATTATAGTGGCGTTTTTCCTATTTTGTTGCATTACAACCTGTAATTTAAATGGATTTTTATTTGGATTTCATGTAATGGACATATGCAAAATAGTCCAAATTGGTGAAGTGAATGAGATGAGACTAAAATTTAGCCTTTTGGCCATCAAGGATAACGCTATGTCTGGTGCAAACCCAACACCTCTCATCCCCCCTGGGAAACCTGTTTCAGTGTTCCAGAGATTCGAGACTGGGATGGAGGTTCACCTTCCAGCAGGGCAATGACCCTAAGCATACTGCTAAAGCAACACTCGAGTGGTTTAAGGGGAAATATATAAATGTCTTGCAAATGGCCTAGTCAAAGCCCAGATCTCAATCCAATTGAGAATCTGTGGTATGACTTGATTGCTGTACACCAGAGGAACCCATCCATCTTGAAGGAGCTGGAGCAGTTTTGCCTTGAAGAATGTGCAAAAATCTCAGTGTCTAGATGTGCCAAGCTTATAGAGACATACCCCAAGAGACTTGCAACTGTAATTGCTGCAAAAGGTGACACTCCAAAGTATTGACTTTAGGGGGGGTCAATAGTTATGCACGCTCAGGTTTTCTGTCTTATTTCCTGTTTGTTTCACAATAAAAAAATATTTTGCATCTTGAAAGTGGTAGGCATGTTGTGTAAATCAAATGACGCAAACCCCCCAAAAGTCAATTTTAATTCCAGGTTGTAAGGCAACAAAATAGGAAAAATGGCAAGGAGGGTGAATACTTTCACAAGGCACTGTACCTATTGGATCTTTTCAGATCTAGACAAACTGCCTAAAGTGAGGGGTTAGAATTTGACATTCAAAATACTACTCTCACACCAGTTAGTTGTTCACAGTTAACATGGAGCTTCATGTTATATTTGAAGATGATGGCATTGTTAGGTAAGAATCTCACATGGGCCACATTCAACCTGGCACATCATTGAGGATGGTTTTTAACTGGACTACATAGAACAAACATGCCCCTCTAAGTTTTAGAAAAAGGAATCCTGTCAGCTATATTTGTGACATTCCTAAATGTTTGTATACTGAACGTGATCCTGTGTTGCATGTTAAATATGAATGGACAATGGGAACTGTAAATAGAAAGGACTTTCCTTGCAGCTGTTGATGGATCACCTCAAATATTAATCTGCTGCTCTCTCCAGGACTGGCGATTTTAGATTACATTAACCTAACAGCTTTGGTGGCCTTTATGTCCCAGGTCACAGATTACATACAATTTGACCTAATTTTCTTGTAAACAGACTTTTCATCCAGGGTGAAATGTCTTGATATCAATGAATCTCAATGTCAACTGAATGCATTGTATTTACGTTTCTGGATTGTTGGTGGATTCAAGTGTTCCAAGAGGGATCAGTTGGCAGGGCATGTCACTTACAATGGTGGGTCGGATTCTCACAGGGGGCCAGTTTGAAAAAAAGTATAAAATGTATGTACTCGCTACATTAAGTTGAATGAAAGTGTCTACTAAATTACTAAAATGTGAAAATGTAAGTAATTAGATGTTATTTCATCAACAGGAATAGTGTCTCATGCATTGTGTAAAATGTTATTATTCTTTATTGTTCTCCATCAGCAGTGGGCAAACTTTTATTATTTATTTTTCATATTTTAACCTCGGTTTTCATATGTTGAACTGTTTGGTTAAAAAAGAATTAGGTTTGCCAAGATTGGCTCACAAGTATGCAAACCTGTGACCTTGAGAGAAATTATTTTAGTAAATGAAGCGGACAACATTATGTTTTATCATTAAAAAAAAGAATTCTGACATATGACTTTGTAATTGCAGATCTGGGTACCAATCTATTGTACTTCTAACTTTGTCTCACATAGTAGACGTGTTTACATCTCTGCATTGTTTTGATGATTAAGCTAGTTGTACATGTTTACCTCTAATTTATAGATGCATGTAAAAAGACAAGCAAGCTGAGATACCAAAACAATTTAACCCAATAAAAGAATGTCAAACAACCCAAATTTGACTCTTTGATTGTGTATCCTTTGTTTTTACACTGTCACGCGCTCCTAGCATTTAATTTGTACTGCCAAAGAGATACTATTTTGTCAAATGTATGTTCCTGGTTTGAACTACTGTATTTTGTAACAGAAATACTTCAGAGAGCTTTATATTAGACAGTCCTGATAGAAATATTTTCTATTTTAGTGATGGGATGATACCAATAATATTTGTATAACATGCATAATTTGCATAATATTTTCAATTGATTATTTCTAACATTTACATGTTGGTTATTTAGTCTCCAGAGCAACTTGTAGTTAGAGGAATCAACTAAATTTGATTTCATTTACATCACAGTCATAGCAAATATAAAGAGTTACCTTTACAATTAATGTTTTGCGAACTAAGGTTTACATACTGTAAGTTTCAAGTCAAGGTGTATATTAATCCCTTGAGGTTTAAGTCGTTATTTCTCTATTAAATTCCAATTAGTTCAAAGTTAACATATACAATTGTTTTAAGGATGGAAGGACCTATGTAGCTTCCACATGCAAATAATGGAAGAGTATTTGAGATTACAGTGAATGTGAATTTAGTGTTATAATGCATAAAAGTGGACCTTACAAAACTTACCTGGTTTTGCAAAAGATATGCTTGAAGATTTTTTTGTAAACCCCAAAATACACAACCCTGTTTCCAAAAAAGTTGGAACACTTTAAAATGCAAATAAAAACAGAATGCAAATATAGTTGCAATCAACAATAGGACGGGGTCCTCCTATTGGGCAAGGATGGTGAAATAAGTCACCAGTTATAAGCTGGAAAGGTCAGACATGGTCAGACCTCTGACTCAACAGTCCACTGTCTAATGCCATAGACACAGACATGGCCATGGAGTGTAAATATGATAGGAAAATAGTCTGGCAGGGGACATTTGTGACTGTATGTGTATGGTCATACAGACTTCTGACTCAACAGTAACTCTTTAAGGCCATTGACAAAAACACTGGCAATGGAAAACACAGTGGTAGGACACTGCAAGTGTATGTTTTTTCAATGTTTCACTAAGAGAGTGTGTGTGTGTGTGTGTGTGTGTGTGTGACAAAGAGATACAGACAGCAGAGAAGTTGGTTACTTCATTGTATCATCTACCTTCTATTGTCCTATGTACTTACATTAACCACCTTTTTACTGAGGTCATTGTTCCGCCATTTTGCAATTTATCTCTTATTGCTTACAACGCTATAGAGAGGCAGATATGAGACACCTGTACACCAACAGTCAGGTCAAGTGGACTGCCAGTTGATTTAAAGGTCATTTTTATAGTGGTCATTAGAGTTAGCATAAAGGACTAACTTTGTGAAGTCCTAGTTTAGTCGATTTTTGCCCTGTTCAGAAGTGTGGCCTAGAGTCTGGAAATTTACTGGTGAGTAAATCACAGTTCAGGAGAAGAAGAGTTTTAAAGACATTTATCAGAATTAGTTTGTGCTGAAAATTGTCAGAATTCTTTCGGCTGCCATTTCTCTTTCCTTTGAGATATCAACAAACAAATGCACACAATGTGATATAGGGGTGGTATCAGAATGCACAATGAATATGAAGTGTATAGTTTATTGTTCCATAAAGCAATGCAGACATTAATAATTTGCATACAAATATTGTAATAAGCCATTTTCTCTGCCATCTTGCAAAATATCTCTTATTCCCAAAATAATTCTAGGGAGGCATGTATGAGACACCTGTATGCCAAAGGGCAGGCCAATCGGACTCATTTTGTGTGAGTTGAAACATTTAGTAGGTTTTGGCAAATTTTCACTGTACAGAAAAATCCATCATGGTGGACTTTAGGGGTTCTTGAGGCTTTTTTGTTCGTCATGCGAAATGAGGTATGTACACAAGGATGCAGCATTATAGGTCAAACAGGGTGGAAGTGCCATCATTTTGAAATTAGCAAATTGAATCGTGTACTTGTAGCGCCACTGTTGGAGGAATTGGGGCGGGTGTCTGTGTGGTAGGTACTCGTGGTCTATATTTTTAGGGTGAAAAGTAACAGCATTTTCTACCAGGGACTTTTGGAGTTATTCAGCAGTTTAGGAAAAAATTATAACTATAGTTGCAAGCAACAATGGGATGCGGTCCTCCTATATGGCAAGTATAGTGAAATAGGTCACCAGTTATAAGCTGCAGAGGTCAGACATGGTCAGACACTTTGACACAGAGTATGAAGTATAATATACGAAGTACATCATTGCACATTTAGAATTGCCACTGTACTTGCATTTTCAGTTGTTACATGTACATCGGGAACCTCATTGCTGCTATCCCAGCATTTCAGTTGCACATGCTACCCTACTCCCTCAATTTGCCTCGATTGCACATTCAGAAAGCCATTTAGAATTGCCATTTGTACCTGCAGAACTATTTATCCACATTGTACATACATTATACTTAATACTTGTAAATGTTCTGCCCCCCTCTATTTGCCTCCACTGCACATTTAGAATTGACATCTATAATGCATTTGCCTTCATTGCATCTATACATTCCACTAGTAACATTCATATATGTAATACTTGCACATTTTCTTCCCTCTTCTATTTGCACTTCTGGTTAGACGCAAACTGCATTTCGTTACTGTACTTGTTCAATGACAATAAAGTTTAATCTAATCTAAAACAAGATATAGCAATAGAGAGAATAGTCTGGTAGTGGACACGTCTATTTGTGTATGGCCATAAAGACCATAGATACTCCTTATTTATACAGTTGATTTTTGTAAACAGTGAAGTTTTTGGAAAAACAAATAATTCTTGTGTTTCCTGATAACAGACTTTTCCAGTTATTTTACAGGACAAATGTTAAATGGAGGTTTTAAATCTAATTTAAAACAAAACTGTCATTCAGAAATACAGAAAATGACATATAAAAATGTAATTGCATTCATACACCAGTTATTTGTATTTTGATGACTTCCCAGATAACAAAAAGTGTCCGCGCCAGATCTGTGACGGATGTATTGAAACTTCTGTTCCGGATGCGTGCAATGGACCCGGCCCGGGGTCCAGATGCACAACGGGCCAATGCCGTTGTGCATCTAAAACAGACTTCGGCCAGCATAGGCCCAACTCAGACCCAAATCTACCATATTTAATTTTACCTCTGGATTGGCTCTGTGACAGATCTGGTTCAGTTCGGGTTTTGATTCACTACTGATGGTGATGTGTGTGTTCTAAGTATCTTTAAATATGCTGAGCAATGACAAATTAAATAGAATTTTAACAGCTATTTTACATTTCTGCCATTACCATACCGTTATCTTTCCCTAACTCATCATAACTGATATTTTAAAGCTGTGAAACATAAATAGATTTTATAACATTAACAGTGCAGGTTTTTTGTATTATACAGCAATGCCATTTTCAGCAATCAAATAAAAGAGCATGAAAACTAATTTAAGAATTGTATTGTGTAATTGAAGTACGTCTCATTACAACAAATTACTGTATTAAATGCAACCTTTTATTATACTTAAATAGCAATTAATTTTAAAATGTAAATACATGGCAACAACTAAATATCAAAATCAAAAACGTTTCTATTTGGAATCAATTCGTGCAGTGTTTCTTAACCCCAAAAATAAATAATGACTGATCAAATGGTGACAGGCAACATTAAAAACAACCAATTCATACAATTTGAGCTAAAAAAATAAAACTGGTTGTCAGATATACACTCAAAAACCTTGTGGTTACAGACGCCCAATTTCAAACATTTAAATTGAATAGATTATTATTTTTTCATCACAAAATTGTATTGGCAATACATAATAAATAAACGATCATAACATAAAATTATGAAAAAACATGGGATATTACTAGAAATTAACAACAACATGTGCCACAAAATGAGTTGAGGGAAATTGAGGATAGAGAACATCCAATGTCCAACCAAGACTACACATTTCCCAGAACATTCAGGAAGAGGATGACCTAAACAGTCCTCAAGATTAGTGTTCGGGTCTTGCAGCATGCTCTGCAGCCTTGGAACGTTCCCTGCGACAACCTCTGCGGTCAGATGCAAGATTAAACCATCTGATTGCGTGCCTTGAAATTTCATCATCTGATGCACTTTGTGACACATGACACTTCCGTACAGCACCTAAACACATTACATAAAATAATCAATGTCTTACAATGTGTGTTGCAGGCTCGATGTAAGTAAAATATTTTATTTCTACATGTATTCTATTAGTTAAGTTATATGTAGCTTTGGAAGCCTAGGCTGCTTTGTAGAAAGGGGTCTTCCAAATGACTAACGTGTAAAATGTTGATTTTAGCCTATTGGAGAATGGTCATTGCAAAAGAAAAATCATATTCAATGCATATCCATATATCTTTACTAATTTATTTATGTATGAGCACAGCCTTTGTCATCAACTGGCTGAGTGAGGTTTTTCAATTCACCGCTTTCCAGTTTATTTTCTTTGCAACGGAGTCAGAAAACGTGTGCTAGAATGTTCCATGTAACTCGTTTTGTATCATGTCCTCCAATGGATGCAAGAGCAGAAATCTGTTTTGAAAACAGTCATTTAGATTAGATTAGATTCAACTTTATTGTCATTGAACAAGTACAGTACAACAAAATGCAGTTAGCATCTAACCAGAAGCGCAAACAAAAGAGTGAAAATATTTTACAAGTGAAACAATTAAGAAACAATGTATGTTACAAGTGGGATGTATAGAGGCAAATTCAAGTACAAATGGCAATTCTAAATGTGCAATGAAGGCAAATTGAAGGTGCAAGGTAGCATGTGTAACTGAAATGCAGGGATAGCAGCAATGAGGTTCCCGAGATAGAGATCACAACTGACAACTTCCTAATCAGTCTTTGCAAAGCACTTATTACATATAGAGAAAATTCTATGGAACAAAGGAAAAAGGAAACCTCAGAACAGCAAAACAAAACAGAATGGGACATCAAACCCCTAGGAGGACCACCCCTTAATCTGTCCCCCTAGGTACCATCCCATTGAGATCTATTAAATACAAAATATAATTAAGAATCATACCATGTTCTGTTTGAGCCTGGCATTTGTACCATCCTGAAGCCACTGTTCTAGTTCAGTCACCTCTCCAAGACTGCTCAGTGGGAAATGTAAGGTCTTAGGCATCTCCGTGTTGGGACACACTGCTCTCCATCTTTCCAGCTAGGCTGTTGACCACTGCAGTAAGTTGTGACTGCTGATGCTTGATTTGTTCCAACAGTGTTAGAATGTGTAGTTCAGCAGCTGTAAAAAATGTAGGATTCACAGAATTTGAGTTTCATAACATGGCTCTACATAGAATGGGATCATAGGTAAATAACTTTTTTAGGAGTAAACTATTAAGAATTCCTGATAAAATATTTAATATCCATCCAGGAGCCAATTCATAAAACAGTAACAAAGCTTACCAGTACAAGGGATTTGATCTGTTCCAGACCTCCTCACTCTGTACATTGATTTAAAGGAAGTCAGTCTTGAACTTGGAGGTTGAGGAGAAGGTGCCCACAAGGAGATGGAACTGGAGCTTAGAGGTCGAGGAGAAGGTGCCTGCAAGGGAGACATGGGACCTGGCACTGGAGGAGCAGCAGGTGTTGACCCTAGCCAAGGTCGATGCTGAGGGCGAGGACCCTGCTTCTTTTTTGGGGAATCTCCATAGTCACTATCACAGTCAGAATCTCCATACTGTCTATAATGGTGGAGAAAATGTTTATTTTTTTAGTACAAAGTAAGGTTAACAATTATAAATAGATAAATTAACTTACAGTGAATTTCTTTCAATCCCGGTAATGTGTGCTGCTTGTTTAGACCTTGTAGCATACTTCACATTGATTATGAGGTTCTATATAACTCAGGTTAAAATTAAACAGCGCTGGCAGTAATCAAGCCTGGGTGTCTGCTCTAACTGAATCCGGTTAATGGGTTGATTGAGTAACTAAGGGGGCAATCACTTTTTTCCAAAGGGCCAGTTCTCTTCATCTTATATAACATGTTATTTGAAGATCTGAAACCATTCAGTGACAAATATGCAATTATAGAAGCAATTAGGAAGGGGGCAAATATTTTTTCTAACTAAGTACATCATGATAACCAAGGAGATATGGTGTACTGTATATGGATTCATGTCATAGCTAATACTTAACAATTCCCACTGACACAAGGAGGGAGTGGCAGAGAAAATGAATATAACAAAAAAAAACTCTCTTTTGCTTGTTGCGCTTCCCCTGCCTCTATCCACCTCTAAATCTGATGTTTGACAGGTCATTGAAGCCTTCGATTTCTGCCTCGCCAGTAAGTAATTATCTAAAATGAAAGTTGTATTCTGTTAAAAACCTATTAACAGGACACTTGAAAGAACATTAATCACATTTGCCCAAAAGATAAATTAGTACAAGAAAACATGTTGAATGTTTCTGGATTATAAACAATTACATGATCAAACAGTCAAGTGAAATCATGAACCAAATTGAAGAAGCACTTTTAAAACAGATCTTCAACACAATAGAGCACTCAACTCAAAATGTAATGTCAACATAGCATTCTGACATCAAATTTCTTCCAGTCTTCTCCAGGGCTCTCCCGGTTCCTTATTGCAGTATTTACACGTGCACCAATTGTTCGCAGTTGATTTTTTGTACAACCTAGAATTTAGTATACTAGTGTTACTGTCAACTATTATGTCAAAGTGTACTTACTGTCTAGTTCTGTCAAGTATCAGATGCAATTGCTGAATGTTGTGATGATTGCCAAGGTCAGAGTCTTTTGTCAGTCAGTAAGATTACATTTCTTCAGTTTGTAAGATTACAACTCTTTAACCATACTCAAAACAATACTTAAGGGTTATTAATTACAATATTATATGTAATAAAATATACTATAAATGTATAAAATAATTAAAGTAATAACCTCCCCACACTCTTTGGTCTTCATTATGCAATAAAGGCATGGCCACAAATCCATTTCAATGGGGAAAAAACATACATTTCCGTAAGATGTCTGATATTTTGGCATATTTAAGTGTTTCTGATGGTCTGGAAATTCTGAATATATTTAGGAAGGATGAGCTGAATGGGTAACTGAAGAATTCTTTCTTCTCTGAAAAAACTTAAACACAGCATACACTCCATCACTACATTCAACAATGTTGTGCATGACACAAACATTGTTTCCAATAATGAAGGCATTATCCCCTGTTGATACTTTAATGGCCCATTGCTCGCTGTACATTTCCTGATATTGTGCCTTGACTTAGGGACCGCTAGGAATAGGACCAACAAAGTGTTGCTTTTTCAAGGGACAGACCAAACCAGTCAACTTCAGACAGTCTCCTAATGACCTGGGCAAGGGGGTATTCTGGCTTCCTCACAAACTTCTTTAACTTGTGAAGGAAATTCTCAAATGGAAATGCAGAAATTGAGTCAAGGCATCCATGCCTTTGGACATCATGTGACAGATGAACTAAACCACGTACGTTGCAAACAAGTTGGTCTTTGCCATTTATGTCACCAAATTGGCTAACAAAAGTTGTGAGCAACATATGAGCATAGTGACTGTGAGATGAGGAGTGGATTGGACTATGTAAAATTGAAATTCTGCAAAATAGCGGCATGAAGTTGTTGTATGTGTTACTATCAAGAAACAAAGACAGAACAACAGGACCGGTGTATAGCAGAAACTGCCTAAATTCAGTTGCTTTCCAGCGGTCGACTTCCCTGAGAGATCTAGGTTTTCTGGCAAATTCAACTGGTGTGTTAGGACACATTTCTAGGAGTTGGGATGATATACGATCCACAACTTTGGCAGACAAACAACATTTTAAGGGACCTCTAAGCCAAAAGTTTAGCAGTCTTCGAACAACACCTAAACAAACCAAATGCATGCAATCTAGTGGAAATTGAGATACCATACCAACGTTTAATGGACTAAATGGATTTGGGCCATTGAGGCGTGCATTGTCAATTTGCTGTGCAAGTGATTCGTCAGTCCGATGTAGGTAGTCAGTAGTTAGGATATGTCATGCGGTTGTTTATGTAGAGTCCTGGTTGAGAGCATTTATCACAGCCTGAATAGCCATTGTGAGCCTTGGTGTTCTTTTTTTACAAAAGATCGAGCAGGAGTATCACAAATCACACTCTCTAGCTTCAAAAATAGCCTTTTCTGTTCAAAAGTAAAAACCCTGGTCTAATTCTTGGAGCTCTGTAATAAAATCTTTAAGGAATTCCTCTGCCGATCTGGGTTTTTTAATGGCCACAATACAGTTCAATTACCACCGGTTCTTTCATGCTTGCACTCAGTAACAGTCCTAGGATTGGCCAAAGCTGTATACCTGAGCTCTTAACCCATCAATGTTGATTTGCAGAAGGAGGGTATAACCATCTACAATAGACATTATCGTTTTGGAAATAGCATTTGAGAATTCCAAAATAGTGATATTGACCTCCAGCCTTTTCAAGAATTATGTATTGAGTTTTGGTCTTTAGAAGAGTCCTAGCATCTTTCGTGAGGTCAGGGTGGTAGTAACGTAACATACTCAATAGAGCTGTCAATGCAACTATTGAGATGCCAAAAGTAAGGGCCCAGTTCAATAGCCTATCAGTAGGGTATTCGAACGGTCTAACTCTGGATCATCAGAGTCCTGGTTTGAATCAAATATTTCCTCATCTCCATCTACATAATCGCCATCAAAACCACCAGGATCTGTATCCATATCTTCAATATCTGAGGGGTCAGAGTTATCTATGAGGTCATAGACATTGTCTGTAACTGAATTATCATATGCAGCTAGGGCCATTGTTGTTACACCCATGGTACAGTCATCCCTAATGTGTCCAAGTCTTCTATCTAAGTCTAAACGTGCCCTCCTTCTTAGAGTTGAGGTGGACACCGGTGACGTCTTCCTATTCATTTTCTTGCTAAAGAAGCTGAGGGTAACGGTGATGGACTGGCAAAGCATGTCTCCAGACCTAAACCCTATTGAGCATCTGTGGGGCATCCTCAAATGGAAGGTGGAGGAGCGCAAGGTCTCTAACATCCACCAGCTCCGTGATGTCGTCATGGAGGAGTGGAAGAGGACTCCAGTGGCAACCTGTGAACTCCATGCCCAAGAGGGTTAAGGCAGTGCTGGAAAATAATGGTGGCCACACAAAATATTGACACTTTGGGCCCAATTTGGACATTTTCACTTAGGGGTGTACTCACTTTTGTTGCCAGCGGTTTAGACATTAATGGCTGTGTGTTGAGTTATTTTGAGGGGACAGCAAATTTACACTGTTATACAAGCCGTACACTCACTACTTGACATTGTGGCAAAGTGTCATTTCTTCAGTGTTGTCACATGAAAAGATATAATCAAATATTTGCAAAAATGTGAGGGGTGTACTCACTTTTGTGAGATACTGTATATATATATATATATATATATATATATATATATATATATATATATGCAGTGGATATAAAAAGTCTACACACCCCTGTTAAAATGCCAGGTTTTTGTGATGTAAAAGAATGAGACAAAGATAAATCATGTCAGAACTTCTTCCACTTTTAATGTGACCTATAATGTGAACAATACAATTGAAAAACAAACTGAAATCTTCGAGGGGGAAAAATTAAAAACACCCGAAAAAAAAAGTACCAGTGACATTCAACTGTTAAACTGGCTAAGTTAGGGGAACAGTTTTTCCTAGCAGGAAAACTGAAGTTCAGCACTTTATACTGGGGGGGAGAGGTGGGTGAACCTATAATCTTGGCCAACCGCTTAATGATATGTAACATTAATTACTAGTACAAATCAATAAGCTGAACAAACACAGTCCTAACTTTAACAGCATACCTACAGAGCATAACTATTGTTTCCTTACCTAAAATTTTAGCTATTTAAAATCGAAAGATAACCTTACTACAGGTGGCTATATGTAACATCTTGAGTAACATTAATAATGCAAATATATTGTTGTTAACATACAGAAAACATTAAAATAGAAAACGTTTACTCACCAATAGTACCTGTCGGCTGGACAACTCGTTCCTGTTTGACAGTTGAAGACCCGTCCCGCTTCAATTTGCAAAACAAGCGCTGCACGTGACTATAGATCATGCGGCCTGCGCAATTCCTTCAAACTAGCCAATTGTTTCAAACTAGCCATCGCTAAACACATGGGTTTGGGATCTGGTGCAAAAGCGCTAAGTGAGTCTGACTGCTATGAGGATTTGCCATAACAATGCCGGATCCGCCACGGAGTCAGCTGCTGTAAAGGTTAAGACATACCAACGCATACTAGGCACAAGGTTAGCAGAAATATGCAAGAGTCAGCTCTACTTTGTCAGAAATCACAAAATAATATATATAAAGCAGTGAAGCACACCAAACAGAATCTTCATTCCTATGGTTGCACACAAACACAACCATACTTAAAGCATAAACAACCATAAACCAAAAACATTTGAAAGGATAACACTGTACATAAATTAGAAGATGGCACAAAAAAACAAAGCTCTGTCACCTTATCAATTACAACAACATAAACATTAACAAACTGAACAGCCGCAAACATGCTGGGATATCGATAATAAATAAGAAATGCTCCTTATTTATACAGTTTATTTTTGTAAACAGCTAATCAAAGTCTGTGGAAAAACAGATAATTCTTGTGTTTCCAGATAACAGAAATTGACTGTCATTCTGAAATACAGAAAATTACATGTAAAAATCTCTTAACACCCTATAAGGGAGACATGTATAAGACACCAGAGATGGGCAAAGATACATCAAAATGTATTTTAAAATAAGGTACCAAATACCTTAATTCTAAGTGTATCAAAATGAACTACAAAATACAGCAGCCACATCATGTATAAAAATAAACTACTGTATTTTTGTATTTTAAAAATACTAAAAATACTTTTACAAGGGAGCATGAAATCCCTTTGCAAACCTTCCATCTATCGGCCTATTTGATCTATCCCTTCACCAGTACACTGACTCAGTTGATTAAGTGGACAATGTTTTGATAGCAACAGATTTTCTCTGCCAAACGAGTCATGCGATAAATCTGACATATGCAGCCAGTTAACAGATCAAATACTCACATATGCCTGTGATTACCCAAATGAAGGTTAGTTTTAAAGTAACCAACAGTTTAATGTTTAACTAACAGTTTGCTAATGACTCATAATTGTAACTGATGGCATCTTTATTCATAGCAACCAGTTTCTAAGTAATTAATCATTTGATTGTTAATCATAAATATAATAAAAAATTATGTGCCAAGCAGTCATTCATGCAATGGTATGCAAAATCATGATCCTACTAAACAGCTACTTCAATTAGAGTACAATCATTTAGCAATCAATTATTTATCAACCATTGGACTCCCGTTTGAAAGTTGAAAACATTTTAACACTTTGTCAACAATTATTAAATTATCAATATGTTTTGATTTTAAATGTAGCTAGAAACAATCAGAAAATAACAACAGAACTTGTCAAGGAGTATTTACCCAACCACTGAATCTATTGAGAGCCTCAGAATATAGGTATGTACAGGACACGTGCAGAACATTACATAAATAGGTAAACAATTTAGCCTAGGCTACTAAACCAAACACCAAAACGTAACAGGAACTGTTAAAAATTGTAGCAATTCATGCTAAACTTTGATGGAAAGCTGGCAACATACACATTTCTCACCTTGACCTTCTTCTGGTATTGATCAATTTTCTGTTCTGATCTCAACAAGTCTGGGCAAATTACTGAGTACGCACAAATTAGAGGCAGCATTTTTATGATGTCATCATGTAGAATTCTCACAAGGTATTTTACAGTACTTTTGATTCTTCTCTTAACTTGGTGCCAAATATTTTATCCACAACCAAAAATTCCAAAAGAAAATTCCCAAACATTGTATTCCTACTGTAGCTGATTTTACATTTTTAATAAAATCCTTAAGACTTGCAAATAACAAGAAAAATGTGACCCTATTATCTCATTTTGATTCTATTTCTTGAGAATTCTGATTTGACCGCACAAGTGGAACCGGCCAAGAAGAGGGAGTGAGTGACCCTTGTTAAATAGCTTAGTGGTTAGAGATGCAGACTCTTACGCCGGGGACCAGTGTTTGAGCCTCTCCGCAGTCAAGGTAAATTGTGCGTTAGGATTTGTTCAGGATAGACAAAAACTGTCCACAACCTTCAGAAGCTATGTTATAGTAAGCCTAAAATAAAAAAAATTATGGTTATATTCCAACTATTTCTGGTGGATTTTCGAAGTACGCATCTGCGTGCATGCTTTTTGGGGTAAAATAGGCTAGATCACAACCTCTTGGGCAGTAAAAGAGGAGGGGTTTCCTCGATTCTCACTGAATCCAGTGAGAGCAACAACATTCATCCCTTCTAATCGCACGCTGGCTGAACTAGGCTTACCTGGTTCCTTTTCTTGTTTTTAATGGTTTTATTTCATTTATTTATGTTTCTCCATTATCTAATCTACTAATGTTCTGTGTTACGTTGACGTTTTCATGCTTCCTCGTGTTTCTATTTATGCCATACATTGTATTGTTCAGTGTTTTATTAACAATAAAAAAACAGTATTTTTAAACTACAAAATTATTTTATTAAATACTATTTAAGTATTTTGATACAAAATATGAAGCCATTTTCATCAACCCTATCAAATACAAATGACAAAATCCTATTTTGTATTTGAAATACGTATTTTAAATATGTTCCCAAAACTAATGCTAATAAATGCCTTTAAAACTCTTCTTCTCCTGAACTGTACATCGGATATACTCGCCAGTAAATTTCCAGACCCTAGGCCATACTTTGAACAGGGCTGATAATGACATTAGTTGCTATGTCAAAAGTCGACTGAACTATGACTTCTCAAAGTTAATCCTTTATGCTAATTCTAATAACCACTATAAAAATTACCTTAAAATCAACCGGTAATCTGATTTAACTGAATGTTAGTGTACATGTGTCTCATATGTGCCGGAGACACAGGGCCAGTGTATTTCGGACCTCGAGCAAGGGCTGTCTGAGTACAGTGACAGGCTCATCACACTGGAGAAAACGGTCACGCGCCTGGATGCTGCTAACAGTCAACTGGTGGACAAAATCGAGGATCTCGAATCCAGGTCTCGCTGCTGTAACCTGCCTGTTGTCAGCATCCCGGAGAGGTAGGAGGGCGCAGATCCAGTGGCTTTTATGTTCACATTCTTCAAGGAGGTCCTTGGCGGTTCTGTTGTACCTACGCCCATGAAGTTGGACAGGGCACACCGCCTAGGCCCTCTTCCCACTGGCGGCTCCAGTGGCATGAGGCCTCGGGTGATGATTGTAAAGTTCCATAATTTCAGAGAAAATGAGGCGATCATCCGGAGGCAATCCAAGGACCAGCTTTACTGCCGCAGCCAAAAGATCCACATCTTCCTCAACTTCACCTCCACTGTTGCCAAGAAACAAGCTGCATTCCTAGATGTGAAGCGCGCCCTTTTTGAGAAGAAAGTCCGGTTCTCACTGCGGTTCCCTGGTAGGCTACATATGGACCACAACAGTGAGGCTCTTCGTTTCGATTCTCCGGAAGAGGCACAAAGCAGGTTCAGCCGCCACTTTTGAAAGCCTTCTGTTCTAGCTATTTTGTTTCTGAGGTTTCACTGATGCAACTTTTCTCTCCCTTTCTAATGGGATAGTGCAGCCTGCTCCGTTTGTCAGGTACCTTGCTTATTTTCCCTTCTGTTGGTCTGCCTCTTTTGTATCGCTGTGCGATGTTAATTTCACTGATACCTGTTTTTGTCATTGTTTTTTATTAAATGTTTTTCTTCAGATAACGGGCAGGCTGCAACGTTAAGACTTTTTTTCTCCATAATTTTGGTTCATCTTGTTGGTGTTTGCCCATGGACTTCCTTTTATTGCTGTTGCCCCACTGTTACTGCCACACTTGGCTAGTTTGCTAGCTGGTTTACTGTCGTGGTTGTTCTAGTAACACTGTAAACAGCGAAAGTATCTAGCTCCCTATGGTTCTTTTTTCATATGGACCATTTCAGTCTGTTTGTGTGTGTGTTTTTGCCTCACTGTATAGGACTAAGTATACATCAGTTCAAGAATTTCCATAACAATCCATCCTCTTGATACCAAATCAACCCTTGGTATCAAGCCTTAAACAATTTACTCATTAGGATGTAGACTGCAACAAATCAGTACTCTTTAACAACATGACCTTGTTGATATCATTACCCCTAATAATTAGAGAACAAGACAAGTCTGAAATAGCTGGATCCTCCTTTGCATGCTTCTGGACTATTACCTGCATCGTAACTCCAAGACCACACATTTTCATTACACCGAACTATAACATAGTATAGCAAAAGCTTTTATGTTAAAAACACTGGCCAAAGGAAGTAATTTCAGGTGACACATATATACTGACAGTGTGGGATAAGTTGCATCGACACGTGGGTGTATAAACACCAATCACTGAATACATCCTTCAATTTGTTACTGGTACAAGGTCCTCATATGCAAACTGCTTGATTCACTGAAAAGTCCTCTCGTGGTTCCAATAAGATGTACTTCCAAAGTCATCGCAAATGTTCTGCTCCTCCAAATATCAGACAGTCAGTTATGAACCATTTCTTGCAGACCGATGTAACAGACCGTAAAAGTCAGATGTATATTCCAAGATGTTGTCCTTCATAGTGCAAATGCAGGTTACGATGACACAGCTCTAGTTGTCTCCATTCTAGCCGCTTTATCAACCAGGTCAGGAGAATCTGTGCGCTCTCCTTTGTGAATGCCAAAATGACCAGTTTTATCTAAGGGCTCTATAGCTACAGGCCGGGTCGGAAGTGATGGTTACTAGCACCAAAATAGCTCACTTTTGCCCTCGGTGACTTCAATTCACCGTGCCTAATCTTAAAACACTGAAGCCCTCCTGTAGCGTGTGGTGTCGACCCCAGGTTCCTCTCTCAGCTACCTGGACAGCAGATGAGGTGTACCTGGTATGAACCCAACCAGTGTGGCAGGATGTCGTGCAGTTGGTCTTCCGCGCCCCAGTAAACATTGTCCAGAACCGGAGCTTTCCTTAGCTCCCCCCGTCGGTTGGAGGTTGCCTCGTGGCAGAATCATCAGGACTAAAATTAGTCCAGCTGTCAGGAACCAGGCATTACTGGGGACTCGCTGCACCCCAGGAATAAATTCCTCTTGCAGTGGTGGGACAGTTCGTGTGTGTGTGTCGCTGAATCGCTTTCAAGTGTCCTGTACCTATCAGTGAATTCTCCTTGAGAAGATTAGTTGCAACTGCACAGCACACAATCAGAAATATCTCCATTACCTTAGTTTGTTGCTTACTGTTAATGCATTAGAACACAGTCCTACCAAACATTCAACAAGCTTGTATACCTATATATCCAATGTCTTTCTGCTTCCGTTGCCTAAATAGATTAGAACAGTTGTAAACAGCAACAGTATAGAGGAAACATTAACATTTCTGGTGCTTCTGTTCTGCTAGTTTGGGAAAATAACAATTTCCCTTTTTTCTATAGTTGGTTTAACAACCAACAAACAAAAACTATAAGAACAGAAGAACACAATTTCCTATTTCTGTTCCAATTACTCATCATCAGTTAAGATAGTTTGCTTACGTTGAAGTATCACTCTCAAAGAGTAGTTCATAAACAATTCTCAGTTCACCTAACCAGATCTCAGTTGATATATAATTACATCTGATTGTTTTGTCTCAGAACTACAATCAAATTCACCTTTGCTTCACATAAATGATTAAATATCTTATTGAAAATCAAAACATTTCACACCATCTTGAAGCTCAGGAACATAACTGTTATTTAACCTTTAATTACTCCACCAAATGTTGCATAGTGTCAGTTTCTCCTAAGCACTGACACATAAAAGACACTGTAATCCTGTCATAAAACATGACCCCCCCCTTATGCCCTATCTCCCCAGAGCTCACCCTGGGGTAGGGGGGGAAGGTTCCTGATTAGAAGTGAGTGACCCAATCTTGATCTATAAACATGCTACACTTTTACACAAGGAAATAAAGAATCCAGATATAATTCCCATCTTTTTGTACTCTTCAATTCCCGTCTGTACTAGATAAACTCTCAAAATAACAGTTACAATTTTCTCTTAAAAACCTCTATTTTAAAGAAAGTCTCAACCCAGTGTGTCAATTTGGCTTTCAACCTATTTGATGTTTGAGAGCTAACTGATGGTCGTAACCAGTCAAAACCAGAATGATGAACACAAAGCATTCAGTGTAGCCAAATTAGAATACCAATTTTGATAATGTCATCAGTAAATCTGTTTCTTTTCTAAAGAGTTCAAATGTGTCTACGATCCAATTTACACACTCCCCCCACAAATGTTTGTGTGAGTGAGTAGCACTCCAGGGGTCTGGGCATTTCGGGTCTGTGTCTCTCCAATGTAGAACAAGTTATAGAACAACTTATAAACTTGGTTTTCTAGAATATAACTTGATGCAGAATTACTTTCTCAGTTTCAATTAAAATATAGCAAAATTTAGTAAACATGTAAGGAATAACATATAGGTGCTCCCTGCACCTTTTTACCCACTTATTCCATAATGCATGAGATTAATATGATTACTTCTAATCAAATATCAAACAACCAAACTGAACAGTCACATTCTCATTGTCACTATTCATCCCAACAAATTAGTTCTTACTTTGTTAAACCAAATCAAAACGGTAAGATGTATTCTATACAACCATAACCATGTTAGATTTTACATCAAACAAACAATTAAAAAAAAAACAAATTAGACAAATACTGTGAATGGACACTAAGGGATGCCAGTTTTAACAAATGCCAATTTTCTGTTATAACTATGCAAACAGGAAAATCCAATTATTCATATAACTCTTTAAGTACCTATTTAATTTGCTCTGAACTTTTAGGTCAGCTCTTTTTCATCATAATTAATCATATCATACATTCCACCCTGCTTTCATGTCATTAAGTTACAAAATGACTCATGTGAGAAAGCAGCACATAGAACGGACATGAAAAAATAAAATCGATAGTAGGGACGAATCTAAAATTCATTCAGTAAGGAATCACAAACTGAATATTCATCAAAAACAAAAATGAAAACGATAAAAACACAACATCCTCAAACAAAATCAAAAATAACAAATGCGCAACACGGTCACTCGTGTGAGGGAATTATAAACCATATAACCCATCGACAAATGTGACTTACACAGCGAAACAACCCTCAAATTTGCATATGAACCGTAACCAAAATTAGCATTGTCACAGGCAATGGCCAAAGTACTTTGTGACAACACAAACATAATGCCTTGAGTAACCTCCTAAAGTTTGGGGAATTTCTCCAACTTAGATGCATGTCTATTTTATTCCAAATAGTGGCAGTCAGCCAAAACCAAAATCACAACTTTCATGTATAAGTCATGCCTTGACATCAAGATTGTTCTAATTATTAACAATGGGGGATGACTTTAGGTCTCTAACCTCAATACAAGGTGGTTTCAAAACCATACGTTTCAACATAAAAGCTAATGAGAGGAAAATATATTTAGCTTGCACTTAACGTCTGATTATCCCAAACTGATTATACTCACATTGGGGAAATTACCACAGGTGAGACCAGTCTGAACACTCGAATTTAACCCTTAGTATTAAGCTACTTTGAGTTAATGGGAAAGGTTGGTAGAGGGCATCCCAGGGGATCTGCCCCCCTTCCTGGAGCCCAGGACTTTACCCACTGCTGGTAGGCCATAAAGGCCAAATGGATCGTGTGAAATGTTCATGAAACATAAGTTTCCACACAATAAAACCTGACATGGTCCCCAATGTCATGTTTTATTGTAGTAAGAGACGTCATGCTTTCAACTTAGCCGATATCCTACGTTAACTGAAGGTTCAGAGTTATTGTCCTACCCATTTAATATTGTTGCGGTTTGTAAAAATGTGCTTTTCTTATCAACACAGTAACAGTAGGGTGGAGAGTAAGAAAAAAATCTCAAGAAAGGCGATGTTAACAGAAAACAGATGCATGATGTCACTAAAATCAAGGTACCATCAGCGAGTAATCCCAAGGACACTCAATCTAGACCTTTAAACACTGTCACATCAATCTACGCTATTTGTCAATTTACCGTTTTAGAATTTAAACTCCATTAACGAGTATCAGGCGTCGGATTTCAAATACAAGTATTATCTCAGTTATCATTGGTAAACACAAGCAAAGAAAAACTAGTATTTAACCAAAGTCAATTCAACATTCCAAATAGGACATCTAATTTCATCATGGCTATTTTACCCTCTGTTTCAGGCCGTGGCCATATTGGATGCAATTACAGTCTCCATGGGAAACAGCGTGTTTTCTTAACGTTAAAGACTATCACCACGTGATTCTTCATTCTACTACTCCATACAAGGAGAGAGAAACACAATATTTTAACCTGTTGTAATGAAACCACAAGACTATGTTTTACCAAATTAGGAAAGCATCATGGTACCAATTTCCAATTTATCACTCGGATCAAATTTAGGACATTATTCTTGCATAGAATCCTAAGACATCAGACGAATATCTCCACGTGTACCAGCGAACAGCACAACACGGGAAAGCAAATTTAAATATTGCGGAGTCGGCGTGTAGGCAAAGGCCGAAAGAGTGGGCCTTGCCAGAGAATCACATTAACGATGCAATGAATGCGTTCATCAAAGTGTACACCAAAGAATGCAAAACCAGGCAAATTTAAAAAACCTCCAGGTTAACAACAATCTAAGTGAATGAGACCAAATATTTCACCAAAGAATATAGAATTCAGTCAATCGGAACCCTCGTGCACAAGGAATACCAATAGGGAAAATGCATTTACCAGGTCGACCACAACAAGATATTCACTAATGCACAGGACTTGGGCCATGACCGTATACAGATCAAGGACAATTGGTGCACACGCATTTACAGCTTCATCAACTCTACTATTTGCCAAACCTTTTTACAGGAGCAATCCCTACTCCATCCTACAGCCTCTAAAATTGGTGGACATCGAGCTTGACAAAATCCATGAGGTACTCTGAGCATAGCATGTGGTTATACCCCACCACAACAGATATAGCCCCTAAGCCATCAGTGCTCTGTCTACATGGTTGGAAACCAACCCGAGGTCTGTTCACCGCTAGACCACAGGACTGAATCTCCCATACATACGATACAGGGTCTACGAGGAGACAGGGGCTCAATTCCCCTACTGTCGAAAAAACAAACGAGACACCTTTCTCACATTTCGCACAGCTGTTACAACAATGCACAGATGGAACAACAATGGCATTTTCTAAACTACAGTAACTATAACTGAAATACCCTAAAAAAAAACTACTCCTACAAACCATACCTTCTCAAACCCATCAATATTGACATACTGAAACCAACCACCTAGTTTACTAAATCCTATGAAAAGGTACAAATCCTATATTATCTAAATATGACAGAGAAAAACCAGGGTTGTGTTACGGAAAGATCTCACCGGTTGATGTTCTCCGGTCCGTCTACCCTGACCGTCAGCACCCCTCCCTCAAGCGGTCTAACGTTCCTGCGTGTTCCTGTTGGGTGGCTCGCGGCGAGGCCAGAGAGGTAGCCGGAACTGTCTCTATTCTTGCGGGAACATTACATCTAAAACAGCCATCGTCTTGATTTCCACGGGTATCTTCCCAAATCCAATGTCCAGTGGTGGCCAACATAAACATAACAGTTAGCAGAGTCTCTTCTTCAACCCCGGGTCTGTAGTCTTCTTGGGTCTTAGCCACTGTAAACACCAGCTGGGCCAACAGAGGTAACACATCTGGTGAGTTCTGCTCCCCCCCGTTCAAAACGGCCTCCAGACGGCCTACTGCATCACCACGTTCACAACAACAAAGTCCATAGAGCGAAACGAGTCGGGGCTATCTCGGTCACCAGCGGGGTTGGCTACGTCGATTGTAGGGAAATGTTCTCCACCGATGCAGTGTCACTGGGCGGGGTGGGACGATGCAAAAGTCCCAGGCCTCCCAGCGATCGGCCTGGCGGAACACCACGGGAGGGCGGAGGCAGTCAGAGGGACAATCCATCCAATCTGAGCAAAAAGAACTACAACACAGAGATCAATAAACCCCACACAAACTTTCCTAAAGCTTCCATCTGTCACTACTTTCCACATACCGTAGCCTACGCCTTCCAAACAACTTTCTATTATGCCTTCTGCAACTCCCGTAAGTTACCTCGTCCATATTCCTCCAATCTGCCCGGTAGGCCATGCACCCATCACCGAATGAAAACGGCATTAACCAGAAAACCTAATAACTCCCAAAGATACAATTGTTCACATGTCCAGACAACATAAACATTATCTTCACCGCCAAATATTTACCACAACACTTACCCATTATCAAATCCAGTAAAACCATGCGTGGTGAAAGAACAGACCCATTTTTTTAATCTCAATTAATGTGAGCGTGCCCTGCACGTCAGAACTATTTTAACTTCATGTGCCCTAACACTCTTATCTCAATTAACGTGCCCTAACATCGTTAATAGACCCGTCGGCCCGTAAGTGAGACGTTCAAGGCCCTAAACTTGTCTGCAGATTTAAATGTGCCCTAACACATTACCAGAACCATATTTAACTGCATTGTGCCCTTACCTCCTGAGTTCAAAATTAGACTCCGGGTACCTGTTCTGATCAATCCCGAATCTCATTTCAGCCGGGCGCCCTGACTCTCACCCCTTCCATAGCCAGCCCACGATTGGGGGAGGATTCAGGCTCCAGATACCCAGTCTCCGGCCGTGCACGGTTGACCCGCTAGGATATGAGTTTGAGATACCAGGTTAAGTAACCAAAGGACAAACCCCCAAAATGTGATGGCAATTCCATCGATAGGAACTCTTAAAGGAGTAAGTACAGAGACAAAATTCTCTTGACATAATTAGCAGTTTATTTGCAAATAGAGAGACGCGTCAAAAGCTTACAAAATAACCCTCTGAGGAATCTCTGAGGAAAATAAATTAACAGTCCGTATTTATTACAGTTAAAAGGGGTGTGGTAAGTTACTGCCCAGCTGTCCAAAGTCAATAATACACATTCCCTTTGTTCTGTCAATACCTAGGTTTTAACCAAGGAGCAGGCTGTCCTCCCCCACATTAAATCAAGGACCTTGTGAGTAACCTTTTGAACTCTAAGGGACACACAGCATCTGGACAAAGAACAGATAAACTGATGGTTTAAACTGATAGACAATTAATGGATAACCCAATGATCTTCTGAGACCATCTAATGATGAACATAAACAAATACCAGATCCCCCACTCCTACATTCGTTTTCTTATTTAAACATGGGGACTCAGTACCTTTAACTAGTAACCCATTTATACATGTATAGGACTAAGTATACATCAGTTCAAGAATTTCCATACCACCTTCCTTTTCCACTTTTTTGGAAAGGAAAGAAAAAGTTTCAGCGGTCTCTTAATTTTTTCCGGAGCTGTATATACAGTTGTGCTCATAAGTTTGCATACCCTGGCAGAAATTGTGAAATTTTGTCATTGATTTTGAAAATATGAATGATCATACAAAAACTGTCTTTTATTTAAGGATAGTGGTCATATGAAGCCATTTATCATCACAGTTGTTTGGCTCCTTTTTAAATCATAATGATAACAGAAATCACCCAAATGGCCCTGATCAAAAGTTTACATACCCTTGAATGTTTGGCCTTGTTACAGACACACAAGGTGACACACACAGGTGAAAATGGCAATCAAAGCTGAATTTCCTACACCTGTGGATTTTTAAATTGCAATTAGTGCCTGTGTATAAATAATCAATGAGTTTGTTAGCTCTCACGTGGATGCACTGAGCAGGCTAGATAATGAGCCATGGGGAGCAGAAAAGAACTGTCAAAAGACCTGCGTAACAAGGTAATAGAACTTTATTAGATGGAAAAGGATATAAAAAGATATCCAAAGCCTTGCAAATGCCAGTCAGTACTGTTCAATCATTTATTAAGTAGTGGAAAATTCTGGGATCTCTTGCCAAGCCAAGGTCAGGTAGACCAAGAAAGATTTCAGCCAAAACTGCCAGAAGAATTGTTCAGGATACAAAGATAAACCCACAGGTAACCTCAGGAGAAATACAGGCTGCTCTGGAAAAAGACAGCGTGTTTGTTTCAAGGAGCACAATACGACGATACTTGAACGAAAATGAGCTGCAGGTCGAGTTGCCAGAAAGAAGCCTTTACTGTGTCAATGCCACAATATGCCCGACAACACCTTGACACGCCTCACAGCTTCTGGCACATTGTAATTTGGAGTGACAAGACCAAAATAGAGCTTTAAGGTCACAACCATAAGTGCTATGTTTGGAGAGGGGTCAACAAGGCCTATTGTGAAGAGAATACCATCCCCAATGTGAAGCATGGTGGTGGTTTACTGAATTGTTTGGGGGGTGTAAGCTCTAAAGGCACGGGGAATCTTGTGAAAATAGATGGCAAGATGAATGCAGCATGTTATCAGAAAATACTGGCAGACAATTTGCATTCTTCTGCACGAAAGCTGCGCAGTCTTGGACTTTACAGCATGACAATGACCCTAAGCACAAGGCCAAGTTGACCCTCCACATGTATGGCATAGAAACATACATTATTCACTTTTTCATATCATATTTGAATAATAAAGTATTATAACCGATATGTTTTTTCCGCATAAAAAGTTAAATTGTCATGTTTTAATCCTCGAAATTACTTCTACTCTCCCCTCAAATTTTTTTATAGATTCTGGAATCTGTTTCATTTCAGAAGTTTTAATTGGGAGCGTTCACATAACAACAACAAACAGGCTACCGTATTGACAGTTAAGTGACGTTAAGGCTAGCTACTGTAGCCAGAAGGATAACTATACCTCAGTTACCCAAAAGTAAACCGCGAAGTATCATTTAACATCACAATCCCCTACGCTAATGAGTATGACCTTAATAAACAAATATACTGACTTTTTTGTGCGCTGAGCAAGTAATTCTTGTTTTCTAATCTTTCACCACAAACGCTGCCATGTTGAGGGAGGTCAAACCTATGAAGGTACATTTGTGTCTTTTTGTCAAGAGCAAAACTTTTTTCTTTTCAAACAAAAACAATTGTTCTGAAACCAAAAATTAGGCTTCAAAGTTAAAAACTGTTTTGCAATCAAATATTTTGTTATAGAGTGCAAAACGTAATGCATTTAATTCTCAAAAAATATTTTAAAACAAACTCCCAAAAAATTTGACTATCAACCACCCTCCATTTTGGATAGACTGCCCCCTTCGCTTGAGGTGCTTTTTTTGCTTTTGAAACAGTTTTTTATTTTTTATTGAAACACTAGTTCTTCGTTTGCACTTTTGCCCCTACAGCTGTGGGCGGCTTTAGTGGGAAGTGTGGATGATGCTTCTCCATTGGTCAGCTGTTTTTTGAGTATCAGTTTGGCTACAACCAATACTGATCAGCCATTCTTTCCAACGCAAAGAGAGTCTTAGGACTCAAACTTGTACCTACGTACTTGTACCTACCAGCATCTCAGGTAAGCAGCACTGAGGTTTCTTTTCTGTCCTAATTCTACATAGCATGTAGTTAAGCTCCTACGATTCAGTGTCGGTTCATTACGTTCTACTATATTACGTACATTCCATAGAAGACAATAAGATCAAATTAATATATATATAAATATATATATATATGCCAACACTGAGTGCAAGTGTGAGATTTAAGTAGGCCTATGTATCATTAGCCAATGGAAACGCTGTAATATTTTTCTGCAAAAAAAGATAACCGTTACTGTCACTGTCATGCTATTTGTGGTGGAAGTAAACTTCATAAGAAATGTTAGTCATTTTAACACAATGCTTAATTGTTTCTAGCTAAATATTCAAACATGGCATGATGTAAATTAATGCGCAACAAAATTATATTTTGAGACGCAATTTCATGACGAGGTAATATGTTCTAATGTGTCCAAGTACTGGCAACTAGTTTACTATACTAAACAATACATACTTCATCACCCACAAAGTACGTAGGCTACTTGCAGTACGTATGTAGTATTCGATCTGAGATTCATCAGACATTGTCCTTTGTGGGTGTCCGCTATGTTGGAAAGAAAGGCTGAACAGTATTGGTTGTGGCCAAACTGACACGAAAAATGGATGACCAATGGAGAAGCATCATCCACACCTCCCATGAAAGCCCGCCCACAGCTGTGGGGTTAAAGTGCAAACGAAGAACTAGTGTTTCAATAAAAAAAAAAGATTCAAAAGCAAAAAAAGAAGCACTGCAAGCAAACGGGTTTGTCTAGCCAAAATAGAGTGTGGTTGATAGCGAGTTTTGTTTTTAAATACACTTTTTGTTCTCAAAATATATTTTTGCCCTCTATTACTAAATATTTGATTGCAAAAACTTTTTTTTATTTTGAAGCCTCATTTTTGCTTGAAAAGCAATTATTTTTGATTGAAAAGAAAAAAGTTTTGCTCCCGACAAAAAGACAAATGTACCTCCATACAAACCTAACGTTACTTCTCGGAGCTTTCAAAAAGCGTTCAGGTGTATTCTCCCACTTGGATGTCGGAACGTTCCCACCTCCCAGTTGCTCATGAACGCACCTTCCAAAACAGAGAGGTTTGATTCAGGTAATCACTAAATAAGCCCGCTATCTATCGATAACTAGCTAGCTTGCTTACCTGCATGTAGTCCATTCTTGTGGTTGTTCTCAATGGCGAACTACAAGCAAACTTTCGAACAAACTGCTGACTGCGAGTTTTTCACAGTGGCAGGGGCACAAAGGCCATGGTGGCCGTAGGGCGTACAATGATTTTCGGAGCATCACGGCCAGAGCAAAGGGCAACGAAGTGGCTGCCTTGAAATTCCTACGTTGGTGTATGCACAATGTGTGCTGTTATTCGTTATAGTGTTTGCATGTGCATTTGTTGGCATGTGGATGCAGACGCACACGCCTGGGCGTGTGTGCACCTATGTGTGTATTATATTATTGTTTAGATTTATTGCTGTGTTGACTGTTCGTTTTCTATTTTCTGAATGCATTTTCTCTGGTGAATTTGTTTGCTTTATGCTGTGGAGTTTCCCAAGTTCACTTCTTGACATGCATGGGAGCTACATTGGCGAGTTACTGCTGTCTCCAGGGGGAAGACTGGATGTTTGGTGAGAGGGTTTGGCTTGGGGGTGGGTTTTGTGCATGGTTGTGTGTTGTTCCTTGTCTCTCTATGTTGGTCCGTTTCTCATTTTGTCCCTTTTACTTTTTTCTTTTCTTGTTTTGTTTTTAATCATTTTGTCTTTGTTTTCTTGGCAAGTGTCTGACTGCTACTTTTTCTACTCCTTGGCTAACCTGGTAATGCTGGGGGAGCTGCACCACTGCTATTAAGTTCATATCTTGGAAAGTCAAAGCTTTAAACTCTCCAGTTAAGAGATCTCAAGTTTTTTCCCACCTGAAGAAGCTCAGAGCAGATGTGGTTTTCTTACAGGAGACGCATTTGCTCCCTAGTGATCATGCAAGGCTGCGGGACTCCAGATACACTCAGGTTTTTCACTCACATTTTAACTCTAGGGCAAGGAGTGTTGTTATTTTGTTTAGTAGCAGAGTACAGTTCTCTGAGGCCAATGTGTTTGCTGACAGTAATGGAAGATATTTGATCATTACCGAGACCCTCTGGCATGCACCGGTAGTGCTGGTTAATGTATACGCCCAAACTTCGATGATGTTAGCTTTGCTAACTGGTTGCTGGGGAAAATCCAATCTCTTAATACCCATAGATTGATATTTGGGCGATGATCTGAACTGTATTTCTAACCCGGCTCTGGATCGCTCTAACCCCAGGAATCCCGGGGAATGCCTCTCCATCTGCCATGTCTAAAGCTTTCTGAGATTTTATGATTGAGAATGAGTGTACTGATCCCTGGAGGTTTCTGAACCCCGGGCATGAGAGTACTCCTTCTCACAGGTGCACCACTCTTTCTCTCAGATTGACTATTTCTTTGTTGATCATGCACTTCTTCCAAATGTGACCTCCTCTCAATATTTACCTAATGTAATTTCTGACCCCTTGCCCTGGACATTGTTCTGTCGGTACAGTCTCGTTGTTCTCCATGTTGGAGATTCAACTCTCTTCTCTTCTCTGACAAAGACTTCTGTGACCTCATCTCCACTTCCATTGACATTTTTTTTCCCAACCAGATAGGTTCCACATCTCACTCTCTCCTTTGGGGGACACTGAAAGCCTAACTACAGGGTGTACTTATTTCTTACTCTTCTCATGTAAACAAATCCTGCAGGGCTAAAATTGAGGAGCTCTCTGCTGCCATTCTTGACCTCGACCGACAATATGCCTTGGCCCCTTCCCCTGAGCTATACAAGCAGCACTTGAACCTACAATCTGAATTTAAACTTGCTTCCACTAAGGATGCTGAGCGGTTGCTTTTACACTCACGGACAACCTCTTTTGAAAACGGGGACAGGGCCACTCGCTTACTGGCACATCAATTGAAATGACGATCTGCTACGCAGCTTATTCCACAAATGAGACAGAATTCGGGAAACTGGGCGTGTCGCATGTCACTACTTTTCAGGAGATATGTTTGTAAGAAGAAAAACATGTTCTGGGACATTTTGTCTTTTTTGCAGAAATGCCTTCTTGAATATGTGAACTTTAATGTGACTTAATAACAAACTAGTATACGAAGTGTAAATACGAATAAAATGTATAACTCAAACTATTGTTTAACCAGGAAAATACAGGACATTTCCTGCTAGACATGATTTGTTGAGATAATGAAGGGGCTGGACATGCTGCCATACTGGGTTCTGATTGGTCTATCAAGTCACCGGCTTTTGTCATAACGCATGGTATGACTTGGTCAGTATCATTGTGATCCCGGGAATTTCAAACATGGACAAGTGCGAACGCGTTGCTAGAGGTCTCAACCATATCACTGCCCTGAATTTAGCTGATGTTGTCAACAAATCTAAGTGGGAACAAGTGGTGAGCAAATACTTTCTTGAGGACAATGATGCCATGACCCTCTCAGACTCGGAAGATGAATCGGACAACGATGAGGAAACCCCAGTCTTGGATACAGTTCAAAACGTTCTCAGAGAATGAGATGTACAGTGTTGTCACAGATGTTTACCGTGTGATGGAATCAGTGGAATATCCTGCAGTGTATGAGAAGGAAATTGACAAAATACAGGCATTTCATTGCAAATGCGGAGATGGCCGAAAAGAAAACGCTGGCTCCTCTTGTATAAAACAACTGTCCACGGATTACTTTTACAAACAAAGGGCAAGCATGGCATCCATGACACAGACAATGGAAGTCAACAGACCAAACGTAAATGACATAGGACTTCGTATGTAATCAGAGGATTATTCCGTCTGCCGCGAAACATTCCGACATGTATACGGGTAAGTCTAACGTTTGCTAACTAGCTGCAGAATTATTTTTCAGAAAGTTGTCAAAGTCCTTTGTATTGCTAGTTATCTAGCTATGACATTACTGTTAACGTTAGCTGGCTAGGTACCAACGTTAAATTACCAGCTTGCTAACATTTCCTGGTGTCAAGCTTGTTTGTTGGGTAGCTAGCTTTGCCTGATGATTTGCTATACTTTAGTAAATAATACTGTAACATTTCTTGTATGCTGGCTTTCTAGCTGAACCATCAATGCAGATAGCTAGGAGTGTTTCAGGGGAGGGGTGATTATGCCGAGCTATTGTCATGTTTCCATTGTCTTCACAAAAGTGTGCAAGTCAATTATTTCGGTGATTAGCTACCTGATTGACCAGTCATTCATCCAGGTGTGTGTGTGACTATGACAAGCTTTGATGAGTAGACAAAAAACGTGATGTGGACAACCCAGTCCATCAGTACAGTAAGACTGCTAAACAGCACAGAGGCTGTCCACCTGCACTCAAACTATCTGCATGTACATTGCTGCTTCTATTTATTTACTGAATCCTGCTGCTAAGCTACTTTACCTTTCACTGTACTGTTTGTACTGGATGTATCAAGTGCATGTGAACTGTAATTTAATTTAATTTGGTTTGATATAGTATGTGTTTATTAGAGACTAACCAGACCAGTTTAGCACAAAGTCAGTGTCCCTATTTTAATACCTAAATAGCTGGGTGAGGTTAAGGCCTAAGAGGGTGTGAACTACACTGAATGGGCGTAAACAAAGACCAGCTATCTGGAAAGTGTGAATCTTTCAAGTCTTTTTTTTCAGAGCTAAGTAGAGCAGATTATCAACTTCAAAAGCAGCATATCTTTCCCATAACTCTGTCAAACAGTATTGTATTATATACCATTACAAAGCTCTGAATCTGGACCTTAATAACATGTAAAAAAATGTCTGAGTTCCCCTCGAACGATACCAAAATGAAACAATTTCTGGACCTGTTGAACACCCCTACGGTTCACCCTGACTCTGCAACGAACCTTGATTCCCCTCTCAGTCTTGAGGAAGTGGTTCTGTCTACCAAGTCGCTGCCTATCAAGAGTAACAAGGCCCCGGGGACTGACAGATTTCCCAATGAGTTTTTTAAGAAATTCCAGGTCAAGTTAGCCCCCCTACTACTATCTGTATACAACGAGTCTCTAGAACGTGGCTCGCTGCCGCCAACCTGTAATGCAGTCATCCATAGCACTACTTCTTAAGAAGGGTAAGGACCTAAATTCCTTTATCTTTTTCATTCTATTCCCCTTTTTCTGCCGAGGACCTTTTTTAAGTTGATCGACCACGCCATCACCTCATTCATATGGGTAGGTAAGGTATCTAGAGTCAGTAGATCCCTACTTCAAAGATGCAAATTTAGTGGAGGACTGGCTTTACCCAACTTCCTGACCTACTACTAGGTGGCCAGTTTTCAGAAACTACCATTCTGGCTACATGCTTCAGACTCCCCATGGTGCCGTTTTGAGTCCCGCTCCTGCATCAATACCTCTCTCTCTTCCCTGCTTTGCTCTCCGACATCCCCTTCTCGCTATACTGGCAACCCTGTGGTACTCTCCATCCTTAAGATTTGGTTTCAGTTTCAACACTGCTTAAAATTTACCCCTGCATCCACCCTGGGCCCTATTGACAGGTACTGTGCATTTCCCCCATCCATTGGGACCTTCCAGGACACGTATGGTGACAGTGGTTTTTTAAGTTTCCCCTGAGGCTAGGATGGCTGGGTTAAATCCTGATGTAAAAGACAAGTGTGATAGATGCCATGCTTCCCCCTGTGATCACACTCATATGTTTGCCCAATGCCCCAAAAAAATGAACTGAGCCCTGTTCAAAAATCTGCATACCCTTAGTTTTTAATATTATGTATTGCCCCCTTTAGCATCTTGACAGTGTGTAATTTTTTGTAATAGATGTCTATGAGACCCCGAATTCTTGCAGGTGATATAGCTGCCCATTTGTCTTGGCAAAATGCCTCTAGGTCATGCAAAGTCTTTGGTCATCTTGCATGAACCACACGTTTGAGATCTCCCTAGAGTCGCTCAATGATATTAAGGTCAGGAGACTGTGATGGCCACTCCAGAACCTTCACCTTTTTCTGCTGTAACCACTGGAGGGTCAACTTGGCCTTGTGCTCAGGGCAGACCTGGGTATGATAAGGCCCCCGGATCCGGCCCGCTGAGTCATTCTATTCGGCCCGCGATGCATCCAAAACTTTAAAAATAATATAAAATAAAAATACTTGACGAGTTCTGCAGATTACGTTACTTTATTTACTGCTTTGTATTTATTTTATTTCAAATTAAAAGTCCAGTGGCAGTCACAGTCATAAGTACAGCAGTATCATACTGTCTGTTTAAAATACTTTTAAGTTGAAACAAGCTATTTGCATTGCTATGATACATAGGGACCAGCACCAAAATCCACACGTGGAAGTTATCATTTGTTCATATTATACGCAGTTGATGGCTAGCGATCTCTGGAAATGAGCCTGTCTAAGAAAAGTTCATAATGACAGCAGGGTATTTAAAAAAGAATGGACAGGAAAATATTTGTTTGCAGATGTCACAGGTAAAGCAACTTGCTTAATATGTAACGCTAACGTTGCAGTTCTTAAAGATTACAATTTGCGGAGGCACTTCCAGAGCAAGCATGCGGCCAAATACAAAAAAGTGTCATCCGATGCTAAAATTCAACAAGCCCAAGTACAAATCCAGCCTCACTGACTAACATCTTGCAGCAGTACCGCACACTGCTTCGACAGAAATGACTCACCTCACTTGTCAACGCCCATACGAGGCTCAGCTGTTCATATTGAGTGAGTGGCCCCAAAAGTTGATTTCTTGGCCCTGGGCTGTTGGAATAGCTGTTGATTAAGGCATGTAGTACAAAAAATATACTGTATGAAGTTAGATAACGGCAATTATACCAACATTTGCATTGAGTGAATATCTTCAAAAGTAATTTCATAGACTTATGGCTGCCCCAATAACTGTTGTTAACAATATACCTTATGTAATATAGCCTACTCTGTTAAGTTGAAAGTTAAGTTTTAAGGCAAATGTGTTGCAACATTTCTGTTGAGTAATATCCTTGAAAAGGGATATCTTTGGCCTTTGCCTGCCATAATTAAACAGTTGTTAACAGAGTATAATACAAAAATCATTGTTAAAGTAAATTAAGTTAGATTATGAAAATGGTGCTGCATGGAAAAAAAAATATGCATAATTATAATATGCAAGTTAACAGAGTTAGCTATGTTGTGTGTCTTTTAGGCATGTTGGTTAAAAAGGTAATCTGGCCCGCGATACTCTCTGGCATTTTCAATGTGTCCCCCCAGTGAAAAAATTGCGCAGCCCTGGCTTAAGATCATTGTCTTGCTGGAAAGTCCTAGAGAGTAGTTAACATATGACGACTTCTGTCACTTTTGGATGATTGATTGACAGTAGGTGGGACTTCCGATTTGGAGGCGGGACTTCAGGGTTGGTAGGTGGGACTTCCTGTATGACGTATGCAGGGGTGGGACTTCCGATGTGACATATGTTCCGGGGGACTTCTGGCGTGACGTGTGTTCTGGGGTGGTACTTCCTGTGTGACGTATGTTAGGGGTTGTAACTTACTGTATGACCTATGCATGTCCGGGGGTGAAATATGGTATGGGGTGTGCGTGGTATGTAATTTATGGTGGCTTTGATGTTTAACAATAGGGCTCCAGAGTTCTGGGGATGTTAAATTCACCAGACATTCAATGTTACGATTAGTCCAATGTATAGTAACTCTGTTTCTTTGAAAATGAGTGGTACCTTTTCCATGTTTTTACAACGCCATAGGTGGCTGGGATGGTTGGTGTATTTAAACCACACAGACCCCAGGTCTTGGTCATTCAGACCAGCCTGAGTAAACCTACGTGTGCATTATAAAAACATGGCGGATTCCACAGCGATCAACATTGGGTTTGAAACAACAGTGAAGGTTAACAGCTTAATAGCTGCACAGCAAGTCAGCAAGAGAATACATCTGGGTGGCGATGACACGATGAAGATGCCACCCCCGAAGAAACCAATGCAGGATTCATCAACTACACCAGGATATGTTGACACAGGAGTGGAAGTTGGAAGACGGGCGGAATGGTGGATACATTTTCAACCCTGAGATACCAAAAGTCGCATTTTATGAATTATTCGGAGGCAAGGTGTTTAAACAAAGTTTGACTGATCAAATGACCTTTAGTGCTAGTTTATGGAGCACCGTCTGAAAAAGTGTTTTATTTTGGGCCAAAATAGGGCACACATAATACAGTAGATGTGTTGTTTAAAGTTATCGAAGGAATAAGGCAGTATGACTCTGTTAGATTGATGCTATTTCCGGAAAATGCCAGCAGGTTAGAGTGTGACTGCGTCTGCGCACTGTCCGACTGACGTACAACCCTGAAGCCTCGCCTTAAGCTAACACATTACTCAACACAGCATAAAAACAGACAGACCGCCTGTAACTATCAAGCAGCCTTTACAAAACATGTCTCAAAAATACAACCAACCGGAGTTTGAAGAACCCAAGGCTGAGGACTGGCTGTGCGACGCCTTGGATGACAACGCTGAACCCTGCTATGGTACTGCGGACCCTGACAGCTCAATTCCACCGTTATACCCACCAAGAAACTATTATTGTCTTGAAACTATTATTGTCTTGACCAGCTTGGCACTCAGCTAGGACCTCTTAAACTATCATACCTTTCAAATGCTGACAAGAGTTATCACAAAATGGAGAAAAGCCTTGCACCGCAGGTTTTAAGGATCATCAAAGCAACATTGGGTATGATCCTGGAACACGTTGTTTCAGCCATTCTCCACAAAGCATGCATCGGATGTGAAGTGGACCACCCGAGCCAGAGAAGACATTCTTGTCTCGACCCGAATGATTGGTGTTAAATGGTGTTGAAACAAATGATCTAAACAACTTCATGTATAAACATTTTTAAATGCTGACAACAAAGACTTTAAACTTGGGAACCTGTTATGTGTGTTTACATATGTAACGGATGTTTGTGTGTTAAAATTGCTGAGTAATGAAGCTGCGATCTGAATGTTTGTGTAACTTTTCCGAAATTCTTGGATGACGTGTAACTCCAAAGACTTGAATAAAATGATGTTAAACATGTATTACTTCTCATTATTGACCCAATGCTCTACGATGTCTGAACAGATTCTGAAAAGTATTTACTACGACCCGTCAAACCCTGGTGCTTACGTGGGTGGAGAGGGTTTGAAAAGTGCGTACTTGGAGAAAACCAGGGAGATCCTCAAAAATGGCATGGCAAATGATTGGCTATTGGCCCAGGATACATACACGCTACACAGGCCTATAGCTATTCATTTTCAAAGAAACAGAGTTATTGTTCATGATATAAATTCACAATTTCAACTGGACTTGGTCGACATGAGTGCTTACAGTGCGGAAAACGATAACATGATAACAATTTATGTTAACATGTGTAGATGTATTAAGTAAATACGCCTGGGTTTGTGTGCTGAGAAATAAGTGTTATTGAGGTAAAGCGGGCATTTGAAGACATTAAAAGAAAGAAGAACCCCCAAAAAAGTCCAAACGGACAAGGGGAAGTTTTTTAATTCACATTTTGATTTGTTAATGAAGTACAACATAAAACATTTTGCTACAGGAAATTATGTCAAAGCGAGCATCGTTGAGAGATTTAACAAAACAATTAAATCACGAATGTGGCGGTATCTCACGGCTGCCAACACACATTGTTATGTTGATGGGATTGAAGATTTGGTTTGTGGTTACAACCGAAGCTACCATCGGTCTATTATGATAAAGCCTGTTGACGTTTGTGATGAAAATGTTAGACCAGTTCTCAAGAACCTGTATGGTTCAACAATGATGAGAAGTGGTAATCAAAGTTACAAGTTCCGAGTTGAAGATACTATGAGACTCTCAAAGTTGAGAGGGGCATTTACCAAGGGTTATGAAAAAGGGTACACAGATGAATATTTTACAATAGTGGAATGCATTCCTAGGGTGCCTCCTGTGTATAGAATAAAAGATTACGATGGTGATGTGATCATCGGGACCTTTTATGAACAGGAATTATTGAAAATAATCGTGGCTAAGGATAAAACTTTTAAAGTGGAAGCAGTTCTGGATGAGAAAGTACAGAAAGGAAAGAAAATGAGTCTTCTGAAATAGCTTGGTTGGCCTGAGAAATTCAACAGTTAGCGGTTTCTACATAACGCTCCCCAGTAACTTGTCAATGTCTATCCACAAAATTTGCCAAAGATATAGATTTGAAATGTGATTGGGAAGTGTCTTTGATAGAATTCCAATACCCGCATACGTGGAAGACCTTTACATGGGGTGAAAACGCATTTGACCTACAAGACTCGAAACACGGCAAAACATGGAAATATGAACTCACCACTGGTCATTACAATGGCATGGGAAAACTAGTGGCGGAGATCAACTTTTATTTAAAACCACATGGTGTGTGGGTGGGGTATGATAAATTTAAAAATAGAATGTTTCTAAAAGGCGAGGCCCATTTTAGTTTAAAATGTAGTGCAAATTTGGAACAAATATTAGGCTTTAAACCAGGCAAATGGTGGTACGCCCCATTCCCCGCAGATATTCTGGCAGGGTTTAACACCCTATACATCTACACAGAAATAATTGATTATCAAAGAGTTGGGGACAGCCATGTCCCGCTGTTCACAACTGTACATATGAAAAAAGAACGAAGTTGTCACAGTGATGTACAACAAGCCACACTACGTACCTCTTAGTAAGAGCCAGTTTGGTGAGATCTGTATTGAAGTAAAATCTGATCAGAATCAGTTGGTTTCATTCGTTGTGGGAAAGGTGATTGCAAAATTACACTTCAGACAAGTCAAACAATCTTTTAGACTGTAAGATGCAGCCTCAGAAACTCTACGATGATCCTCAAAGGTATATTGAATACTATACAGCGCAGGCTGGTAACAGCTTACCGGGTTATCATGGTAGTGCAGCAATGTACGGGGCGGGTCTAGGTGGCCTTTTCTGTATGGCTATACCTTTGTTGAAGCGTGGTTTCTCAATCGCAAAACCACATTTGAAAAATGCAGCGAGGAATATATTAAGGGAGGTCGTCAGCAACGTCGTGGCTCGTCAAACAAAACAGCAGGATGGATCTGGATTGATGGTTATGACTCGAGGTGTTAGTAAGAGGTAGGAGGAGCCTACCAAAGAGTAAAAAACACACGATTGTGACAAAAACAAGAGCCGCTGTTAAAAGAAAACATACCACTTGGAGGACTCTCAAAGGCAACATCGCAAGATTAATTAAAAACATTTAAAACTCTTGAAAGAAGGTAACACTCTTTGTCAAGAAAGTGACTGTATCACCAGCTGTAAAACTTGGACATGCTCAAGCGCTACTTTCTACCAATGCAAAGTACCCGATTGAAAGGGTGTGTATGAAGACTTTTAGTTTACCTGCGGGGAGTCGTGTTTGTAACCAGGAAAACCTAGTTTTAGGACCCCTACCAAAATGCATTGTCGCTGGATTGGTGGACAATGACAGTTTTACAGGAAGTTATGCAAAAAATCCATTTAATTTCAAACATTATAATTTGGAGTTTATGGCTATGTATGCGGACGGTCAACAATTTCAAAGCAAACCATTCCAACCAGATTACACATTGGGATCAGCAGTGCGTGAATTTTACCAATTGGCCCTAGCTTCAGGAAAACACCTAAATTACCAAGCCATGGCTATTGACCGGTCTGACTTCTTACATGGCTATGCTCTTTATGCATTCAACCGTGCACCGGATGAGGAATGTGGTCAACACCTATCCCTGATTAAGTCTGGGAATGTCCGACTTGAGATGAGGTTCATTCAAGCACTACCCCACACGATTAATTTGGTTGTTTACCCAAACAGATGAGAAATGAATACCTCAGAGTTGACTGGCGTGGTGAACCAATTTTCATCTAGGACTCATTTCTGTGGTGTGCTGGCATGCAACCAACTCCCCGGTGGACTTGTCCAAGATGTAGCATCAATGATGATTGTTAATACGCACCCATCGAATCACCCCGGAGAACATTGGCTGGCTATTTACATCAGAGACGATAGCGTCGGAAGGTTTTTTGACAGTTTTGGAAACTCCCCAGATTTTAGGGGAGTCAATCAAGGCTTTTCTGCAAACATGAGAGTGTGGAATACAGCCAGGATGTGATTTCGACTACTTGTGGACAACATTGTGTGTTCTTTCTCTATCAAATGACAAGAGGTGTGAGTTACAAAGATGTTATGTCTTTTTATACTGATGATTTACGAAAAAATGATATGTTAGTCTCCAAGTTTGTATCTAAGATGTATCAGAGTAAGCGTGATAGACAAATGTTTAATTATATACAGCATGCTCAGTCTTGTGAATCATTTAATTTGTGTCATGGTTGTTAAAGAAAGACAGTTTAAAGTATATCTTATGACTGTTTTATTATTCATAAATAAAGACAATTGTAAAACAACACTGATGTTTACGTAGTATTATTCATACAACAAATAGTCAAGGCAAAAACATACACTTTGACAATGAATCACAAATGATTAAAAAAAACAAATAAAATAAAAACATTAAAATGGAAGCCATTTTGTGGGGTCTGTGGTAGGGGATACGAAGAAGGCTTTGGTTGGTTGATAACCAGTTGCGGGGGGAGTGGTACTGGAAGTAGGTGCCGGGGGTGTGGCTAAATAATCCAGTGTGTCGCCAGGTGTTTATTCATACAAATATATTTGACGCCTTACAAGGTCATTTGTAATACTTGTAAAAGGCATATTGAGACATGCCATGGCCTCTAAGTAATCCCCCCACCCCAAAGTTCTTCTTGCGTCAGCAATTTTGTTGGTTGCTGTCACACTTTTCGCCAGATCCAACAGGTGCCAACACTTGATTATCTCTCCTTTGAAAATGAATTCACCATTTGAAGTCCATGAAGTCAAATCTTTAGACTTGAGCATTCTATTTAGAATATATTCAACATTCTTCTTACACCTCACAGGCACATTGTCCAAAATTTCATCAACAAGGTTAACATTTCGATCAGCAGTTTGCTTAGTCTCAGTCATGTTTACTACATCAGCCCCAGTCTCAGACCCGGGTAGACTTAAAGTCAGTGTATTTGTGTCATGCTCACCCTGTCTAACAACAGTCAAGAATCTTTGGAAAATGGCAGAGTATCTTTTAGCCTTTTCATGTAAATTCATACCAGTCTTCATCAGTATATTGCGTATCGATGAGTCCAAATCATTTTCAACAGATTGTCTTACATCAGTGCTAGTCGTTTTGGATTCTCACAGTCTTTCTAACTGATCTTGAGGCACGAGAAACATTCTCAGAGCATGATCCATGTTGTTTAACCGTGTCTCGATGCAATTAGACTGGTTAGGAATGGAACTGCTACGCTTAGTAACAGTAGTAGAAAACCTCCAGATTGGTTGATGGTTTTTCTTTTCTTTGCGACTGAAGTGTTCTTTCTAGACATGTATATAATGTTGGATTTTTCTCTCTTCCCTTTACGCAGCTGCAATTCTGTCAAAGGTATTTTACCGCACCTTAGATTAAGAGCAATTTCACAGAGTGATAGAATGAGGTCTGTGGAAGCGGTTTCTAAAATAACTTTTCGTTGACTCGGCGGTGCCTTAAACAGCATCTTCAAAAGTGGTAGATTTCTACGAATGCGTTTAGACATGGTCAAACTTTCTTAATAATGTACACAACAGGCCAATCCCCGGAAGACAATCCTGTTCTCAGACGGTAGTCTTCTGGTGTTGTAGCCTTAAAGTCTATAAGTAAATAACCCAAGGGTGGGTGCGTTGCATCTTTTAAAACTCTCCATGAAGAACCGAGAAAGGCCGGGGTATATTTGTCTTCCTAAAATATTAATCTGCTGATTGTCGTGTGGGTTTTTAAACAAGATGAGATAATTTGTGTTCAAGTTAATAGTTCCACTAGATTTGCCTTTAACAAACGTGTTTTGGACAAGGTAGATGGCACTCAGGTTACGGTGATGTGAATATTGTGTGAAAACTCTCTCCATCTCCAAACTCTCTGATGCACTTTTCATTTAATCGTCAATAATTAAAAGGTTGTTTTTCTGAATCAGTAACAGATTGTCATCACACAATGATGCTGGTAAACCTTCTATAAAAGTAATTTCTCTCAACTTCAACATTTCATCATACAACGGTTGCCAACACGAATAAACCCAGACTATATTCTGAATTTCTTTGGAGAAAACAACATCGGCATTATCCACCAACATCTTCACAAAATACGTTTTACCCGAGTTACTGGGTCCACTAATGACACAGCTGAATGGGTGTTGTAGTCATGGGTCAAATCCGCTACGGTCATTATCCATCCTAGAATGTGATTTAGTACCCGTAAGGCCTTGTGCTGAAATCGTGGAGCAGTACACACTTGTTGTATACAACTCTGAAGCGCTTGGACACTACTCTGTTTTTCAATATGAACGTTCTTTTATCTCTAGCAATTGTGTCTGCATTAGCAAGGACATGATCATCAGCACCACCTTCGCCTCGTACATAGTTATCAACCAGTCTTGTTAGCATCTCCAAATTTACAATACCCAAGTTGTAGCTGTTGTGTGTAATGCCTTTTGCTTTGAGACAGGTCAGACCTTTAACGGTTTTGTACTCGTATGTCTTTGGGTCACCACTAAGAAATTGTGCAATGCTGTCACTATCTGGTAATTCATCGGTCAAGTCACCCAAGAATGGGCCTAGAGGGGGCACCCAATCCCTGTGGCGTGTGACAAAGATCACTGAATCAGTGTCTGTGTAGAGCACATTTCTATCTGACTTCTCCAAGAGTGAATACAATTCGAGTCTAGCATAAGCTGTTGTGAAAGCAGCAATAAAAATATTGCTGTTACGTGGTTTGATTGGTGTCCGTTTTGTGTAACGCCACTGTACCATTGAAACTGTGTCTGAGATGAAAGAGAAATGACTAACTTCTATTTCACTGGAGAAAAGATAGTGGCTAAACTCCTCCAGATCTGTAATTAACATTGTGTTCATAAGGTTAAACCGCTCACCCATCTTACCCCAAAGACTATTCATTGCCAATTTAGCCAAAGATCACCTAGCACTGTTTACAACAATGTTCTCCTTGTCAAGCTGCACATCCTCCTTTTCGTGATATTCACAAATATATTGCTCTTTAGCATCATCGTCAACCACTGATGGCGGGAAGCCGCAAGCTTCCTGCTTGTGCTTCAGGAATGTTCTCATGTAATCTGCAAAAAGATTATCTGATGTCCTGGTGAAATCCCAGACTTCAAATACTTTCATAATGCGATAACCTTTCTCAACAGCCTTAACCACCTCAATAGAAACCAACGTGCTAGTGAAAGCTCTTTCTGAATCACCATGTGAACAATCAGTCACCTGGTTTTCAGACTCTACACATAATCAACACAAGGGGAAAAACCGCTTAAGCCTTTACTTCATCCTTCAGGACAAAGGTGTCAGTGGAAACTGTTTTGTACCATTGCAAAGACTCATCTTTTTCTTTAGCCATCATGGTATTCACACCGTAGTAATGTGGTTCTGGATGGGGACCAACATAGTTCTCATTCTCCTTGATGTTAAACTTGTAAGGAAAGTAGCCTTTTTTAGAATCCTTAAAACCCATAACACGTGGCAAAGCCGCCAACTTCATCGGTAGGAAACAGTGACTATCAATGTATCTCTGATTGAATGTGCTGTCTGTAAAAATCATGAGCTTGCTACCATTAGCAATAAGTGTTGCGCCAATACCATTGTTAACAAGGTATTGCATCAAGATGTAACCATCAAAACCTTTTGAGTTGTGTGCTATAAAGGTGTAGTCAGTATATTTTGGTTGCCCAAACTTTTGGAAAAAAGCAGCAACACATCCATCTCCAGCCGAACACCAGTTCTCATTATCAAAAGTTATTGCACGCACAAAATTTGCAGTGTGTGTAGCATTCACAAGATTGTCCATTGTCTCAAAATCATCAAATATGTAGCGTTAACTGGGGGCCTCGGGTTTAGATGGTTTTATGAAACATTGATTATTCATTTCAACAGTCAGATCCACGTTACAATTGGGACACATATTAGCCTTACACTTGTGTTTAGAGTTGGTCATACTAACAGTGTATTGATGACCACAATCGACACAGTATTTCTTATAGTCACACCTGCTAACCCAACGACCTGCACCTTTGTGGAACTTCAGACGTTTATGATGTCTATAACAAAAGTCGGAATAACAAATCCACTTACAATCCGGGCACTGCTTTGTGTTCCGAGGCTGGGTATGAAAATCTTTATGACGACATACACTACAGCTGTGTTTACAACTATGATCACCACGGGTGTTAAAACCTGTATAACACCAATCACAGACATATGGCACCCCCAGAAAACTTTTCAGGCTCATGATGCCTTAGAAAGGGTTGTCGTGTAAGTACATTAAGACAGTTCTAGGTCCTCGCTGTTAAACAACAATTTTACCCAGTAATTTGTTCAAACCGGACAATATCCATGAATGCCACACGATCATCTAAGGCTAAACCAGCATTTGTATGTAGCTCACGACCACTAGCCACAGCCTCATCATACGTTTACTGTGGGTTCAACATACTCATCAAACACATTGAAAAACAAGTAGAATCATTATTCAACACCACATATAAATGCCTTCTTTTTTTTGTGATAATCTGATCTAGCAATAGCGTTTGAGCCTTATGTCACGCGACCCCCCCCCCCCCCC